>JAPMOB010251097.1:0-12784 GCA_029875015.1 Lepomis gibbosus
GGATAAATAACAGGCTCACTGAGCTCTCCTCACTCATTCGAGCATACATGTACACGGCGTATGTGTGTTGCTGTGAGTCCCTCTGCAGAAGACTTGAATAAAACTCACAGAAAGACAAGTGTTTGCCTGAGCTATTTTTTGAAAACTCGAATTGCCATCACAAATAATAATAATAATAATAATAATAATAAATACATTTTATTTTTAATGAACTTTTAATCAAAAGATCTCAAAGTGCTACAGGTTAGAAAAAAAAACAATGAGCAGTTCTTTAGAAAAAAATACATCTAAAGGGGATCCAAAGCTTTGCTAAAAAGAAATGTCTTAAGGCCTTTTTTAAAACAGTAGATTGAGGTACCCTCAAGGTGTCAGGGAGGGCATTCCACAGATGTGGGGCAGTAGCATAAAATGTCCTATCTTCCATTGTCCTGAGTCTGGTTCTGGGTATGTGGAGGAGGTTTGAATGAGTGAAGCGAATGGAACGGTTTGTGTTTTGTGGGTTGATAAGTTCTTTGAGGTAGGGGGCGACATGTCCATAGATGCATTGATGTGTGAGGAGGGAAACCTTGTACTCAATCCTGGTGGAGATGGGAAGCCAGTGGAGTGAGTGGAGAATGGGGGTAATGTGCTCATGTTTCCGCATTCTCATTAGGATCCTAGCTGCAGAGTTTTCAATGTGCTGAAGCCTCTGCAGACTCTTTCTAGGAATCTCAATGAGAAGTGCTTTACAGTAGTCCAGTCTGGAGGAGACAATGACATGAACCAGCTTTTCAGCATCTGGGAGGGAGAAAATAGGATAGATTTTTGAGGTGGTAGAAAGAGGTCTTGCATAGGTGATTTATATGGGCTTCAAAAGTGAGTTGGGATTCCATTTTTACACCAATATTACTGACTGTTGATGAGAGGGGGATGTTGGTGCCAGAAAAGGTGATGCTGGTTATGGATGATGATTTGGTCTGGTGAGGAGTTCCAACCAGGATGGCTTCGGTTTTGGAGCTATTGAGTTGAAGGACGTTTTGCTCCATCCGTACCTTTATCTCCTCCAGACAGGTGGTGAGTTTTGATGGGGATGACTGAGAGGGAGGGGTTTCAGCTGTGGCATTTACATAGAGCTGTATGTCATTGGCATAGGAGTGGAATGAAATTTTGTGAAGGATGATGATTTGGCCAAGGGGGGTAAGGTAGAGGATGAAGAGGATGGGACCAAGGACTGACTCCTGGGGTACACCACAATTAACTGTGTGTGGATTTGATTTGGAGTGGCCCAGGGAGATGTATTCTGTCCAGTTTGTGAGGTATGATCTGAACCAAATGAGGGCAGTGTCATTTAGTCCAGTAGTGAGGTGGAGCCGGTTTAAAAGAATGCCATGGTCGACAGTGGCAAATGCAGCAGAAACGTCAAGGAGGATTCAGAGGGATGGAGAGCCAGAATCAGATGATATGAATAGGTCATTTGTGACTCTGACTAGGACAGTCTCTGTGCTCTGGGCAGAGCGGAAACCTGACTGGAATTTTTCAAAGAGGCTATTATGTTTGAGGTGGTCCTGAAGGTGGATGGCAACTGCTTGCTCAAGTACTTTGATATGAAGGGGAGATTAGAGATGGGCCTATAGTTGTATAGGACTTCCAGAGCAAGAGTGGGTTTTTTAAGCAATGGTGTGATAATGGCATTTTTTAAGACAGGGGGAACATGAGCAGTTTGGAGGGAGTTATTTACAGCAATGGTGATCAGGGGACTTAGAAAAGTGATATGGGTTTTCCCCAGGGATGTTGGGAGAGGGTCCAAGGGACAGGTAGAGGATTTTATCTTCCTGTTGATGTTCTGCACCTCTTCTGATGAAACCTCAGGAAAGCATTTTAAGGGTTTGGAGACGGTAAGTTGGGGGAACAGTTTGGGTGGGAGGACCAGAAAGAGCAGAGCGAATATGTGCAGTTTTAAAGAACACTAAAAGACAGTAGGCTACCAAAAACAGTACTCTAGTAAAAGTACTGTTACTTTGCAAAAACAAGTACTCAAGTAGAAGTAAATGTAGTGATCAAAATATCTACTTGAGTGAGTAAATTTGTGAGTAACTCAAAAACTAAAAAAAAACAAAAAAAAACGATGGGTATTTTTCCTAAATTCTTTTATTTGATGTGGTATTTTCTCAAATTATTTCACATGGTTTTTGCAGCTAAAGGTAAAGACGTGAACATACACTTGTATTTATATGTGATGACATTACAAGTCATCATCTCCTGGGTAGATAACCTGCCACATATACACCAGGACAATTAATATTATAGTCTGTTAGTACTCCAATAAGTATTGTTTTATATTATTGTTTGTTTAAAAATATAATTATTTTCTTGTTGTCCCTGATATGAAATTATGACAAACCAAATTAGGAGATGATGCTGTGATGTTTCATAATTTATTGCCTAGGTGTGTTCTTCATGTTTACCTGAGGAAGATCATCTGTGGTGGAAACATTACATCAGTCACATCCATGGTGCAATAAATTTTTATCTCTAGCCTGAATATTAGCTGCTAGCGCTATTTTAAAGCCATACTGCCATGCTGTAGCTTCAGCCATTGTTCTGCTCTAAAAAGTAGCGAGATGAATATATCCAAATATAGCAGAGTAAAAGTACTGATGTCTCTCCTATGATGCATTAAAACAACTGTGACAAGTACCATTTACTCAAAAAAGTGTCCACTGTCATACCACCAGACTTCAGAGAAAAATAGCATTATTTCTATGATGTATTATGTATTTCCCAATCTGCTGTATATAATGGTAATAATCTTTATTTATAGAGATTTATTTAACTTTTAAAACCATGTTACCAAGTGCTTAACATGAAGCAGTTAAAACATAAAAAACAGGTAAAACAATAATAAATAAACGATAGAAGTTATTTCAAAATTATTTCATTAAAATCAGGGAATGCGCTTCAATAAAAGTATGTTTTAACAACATTATATATTAACTTATATAATTTTGGTTAATTTAATCTTTGCTTTGAGTAGGGTAAAGGAAACTAAAACTTAATCTAATGATGCTGTGTTGTAAAATGATTAAAATATTCTACCTACCTAATAACCTGACTGTTTTTTGCAATATGAATAATGGAACACACTTAACTTACGTCTAATTAACTAAATGTACTGTGAGTGATTTATTTAGATGTGGAACACAACACCTGGTGACATGTGAACATCATCAGGGTTATTTTTCTTTGACTGTGGAAAGCTCCCTTCAGAGCCATAGGAGACATTATAGGCGGTTTACACAGGCTCAATAGTAGCTGAATTTGATGTGTAAAATTGGTGGACTGCCTCTTTAAAGTTTAACTTTGATACAAATGATGTAGTTACTTGAAAACTCTAACCCTAATATTACAAATAGTCGAACAAATATCTCCATTATTTTGTCATACTTGTAAGCTAATTCTATTTTTCTTATTTATTTGATGAAATAAAGTAAGATCTTGATATGGGCCAGCAAAGTGAAGGGATGCCACTGTATTATAAATGAGTGGATAACTTCAAAAAGACTAATAAATCAGAGAGAGCAGGGGAATGTGTAATAATAAAAATTACAACAACAGAACAGTGGCTTGCGCCACCAGCAGAGTATTCAATATAGGGCTCTTTTTATATTGCTGCTATGGCATCCAAGAGATGGCATTACGGATTTGGATCTATTGTATATGCTAGATTCAAGTGTTAGGTGTTATTGCCTCAGTACAAGTAGCAACACACAAACTGTTCTGAAAGTCCATCTACAGGGAACGAGGTGTAGTATCTGCCTACTCTTTGAGCTCTATAAACCGTGCAGTTACAGTAATTGGAAAATCTAATACATTTGCAATCTGCAGTTCACAACAATCACAACAGAATCTTATTAAATCAATTTAGTTTCTCTCTCGGGAATGAGATATATTAAGATATTATTTGTCTTGACTTCTGAAATCTGCGTGCAAAAGCTTGCACGCATTTTTAAATACATCATAGATCCAGGGCTCTTTACAAGTCAGGCTGTCCAAAAAAGAGCCTCTCTCTGTTTGATAACGGTGTTCAGTTTGAGCTTTCCAAATGCTTAAATGGTGAAGTGATGAGAGCTGAATTCTACTTGTTACTCTCCGGAGGCACGATTCAGTTCTTCAGAAGTTAGAGGCCTTGATGCAAACAAGAGCTTTACCAAAAATAACATGCCACAAACTTTCAAAGACAAAGTTTTTCTGTGTGTTATTCAATTGAAGTTATGATCTATTTCCTGCATTGAGCTCATACATTTTTAGAGAACGGAGATTTTTGATGGCTAGAAAGAAGAGAGAAGAGCACTCAGGAGCTTTGTTGGCAAAGACAGATTTAGGACAATAGGGGATCTGAATTCTTTTGTGCCCTTGAAGATGACCAGAAATGACTGGAGACTGCTGTCTGGAACCTGAAAGCAGGGATCAGATGCACCCTATGGCTTTAACTTTTTTAACCATATGTCGATGCTAACGTTTCTCCACAATGGATGCTGAGCATGTGGAATTTCCACATCAGTGATATCTGATCTTTTTGAGTCCTAAATACCACAGGGAAAAAAGCAGAACCAAATGGCTTCAAAAGGCCCAGTGAACTTTCAATCATCTATCAAAGGAAAGGATGAAAGAGACAGTACTGTGCAAAAGTGGTAGGCAGGTATTTTATTAATTGATAAATATAATCCATTAAGATGTCTATAAGCATTTTTACTTTACAGCACTTTTCCCACACCATTTATATTAAGGAGGCATCTAAATGATCTACTTCTAGAGACATAAACTAAATGCAATTCTTGTATAAAGCAGAATTTCTGTGTAGAATGTGTTTCTATGGTAAGAGTGAATATGACGACTCTTTCTGAGCTCTGCAAGAGTGAAGAGGTCAGCATCTATGCAGCTTCCTCGTGGACTTTTTGATGAGTTTCTCCCATCTGGCCATTAGACCCCCGACAGCACATTCCCTGCCCTTAAGAGACCAATGTGCCTTGATAAATTTGGCCTATAATGCAGGTAAATTAGTGGCCTGTTAAGCTCTGCACTGCACTATTTGGCTGGTGGCTGAGAACAAGATGTCTGTCATTACCCTGCCTAAATGCCATTTTATAAGCCAATCTAAAATTAAAAAAACAAAACAAGTGAAGATAGAAATGTAAAAGCTCCAAGCAAATTAGACTGACCCCCAGTACTGCATGCAGTAGAACAAGACTTTGTATTTACACTACATGTACACTATATGTGCAGAGGAAAATGAGTCTAAAAAGATTTGTATATTGTATGTGTTCATTATCAGACTTGTTCACAGTGTTGGTGCTCAGTGTTTCAGCTTGATTATCATTCAAGACGGCTATGCTGTTTGTGAGATTCATTCATTCATCTCCACACTTGGCTTATACCCAACACGTCTATCTTTATTGCCCCTTTGAGAAAAATAAGATTGTGTGATAGTGTCTGCGATAGAAATGAAACATACAGTAAATAGAGCATAAATAAGGATTTCCTGTTTTCAGTGGGGTGTTTGCTGCTATTCAATATTCAGTATTTATCACATTATGCTTCTGAATTGCTCACACAGGGTTACAGTACATATTATTCCAACAGATATTATTCCTTCAGGAATGAGAAAACTATCAACAAATAAACATTCTTGGCTCCTGTAGAAGCATTTTTGTATCCACAACACCATTGCTTTTCACTTGTGTATATTTGGTAATATTGTAGCTGCAAATTAATGTGTTTGTGAGTGAGAGGGGAGAGTGGCACTGCTCACACAGCTCAGGTTGTGTTTATGCAGATCAGTGGAGGTTTTGGTCCCCATTCTGGTACAAAACTGCAATTACAAGAGAATGTAGCAGGTTTTGTGGCTAACCCTAACCACTGGTTAAGGGTAATTGTAATGGTAGCAAAATGAGACCGTCCTCTGAGAAGAACGACAGCAGTTGTTTCGGCAAGTGCCCCAAAATTACATATGTTTAAGTTGAAGTGACAACTCCTTTGGGTGGCAGTAGTAACAATGATGAGAGCTAAGGAGGAAGTCTGCTGATGCTGTTGGGACAATAATAAAGACCACTGGTGTGTGAAGATCATTTTATGACAACAACCCCATGGAACGTATCCTTAACAAAGTACATATTTTTAAATGGACCATGATCTTTCCCTTAACCATTTTTGCCTAAAACTAAACAAACCTTAAACATAGTGTTTAAGGTCCCACACATGGGATGTATTTTTCCACAATGTTTTTTAACAATTTTGAAAGACACAGGCAAATGATGTTCTAGAGGGCACTGGATGAACCATATATTTTGTCATTTAATTTGGAGGACAAAACTGAGTGAAGTATGTGGTGATGGCCCTGAGAGGTATTGGTGTTGGGCCTCTGTACTGTGTGCTGTCTGTGTTTCTTCCTGTAGGCAATTAAGGAGATTGGGAGCACCTGGCCAGTGAGCCCAACCTATTTAAGCCTGCCTGCCACGTTAGTCTTTTGTTTTAAATAAACTTATGTTAATCTTTGTAAACCTGAGTTGCATCCTACTTTTTTGTTGCGGCCTGAGAGCCGGGGTCGTATGTATTAAGGCTTTCCTCTTCAGTTGAAATCATTGGCCACTGTACAGCAGCAGAACAGCTATGTAAGCCCCAACTGGTGACTACTAAAGTAAAGGGGTGTACATTTTCAAAATCTAATCATTACAATAAAAAAAAATTAAAATTATAAATATACAGTTGTTATATGCTATGATTTTTTTGCCCTAGTTTCCTTTCACACAAGCTCTTCCCAAAACCCCTTTGAGCTGGGTTCACGCTGGCTATCAGGCTGGAGCCTGAGTACATTGGGCTAGATTGGGCTAAGGTCAACATTTCAGACCCACTCTAGAACCAGCACAGAATATATATAATTAATGGCTACATGTTATTAGAATGTCAGACAGAAAGATCTGAAGTACATTCAAATTAGAAGTCATGCTGTGCAACTTTTTAGCATATTAACTGCCAAAATTACATTTTAACTTGCTGTCCTATTTTAATGATTAGATGATTGGAAGCTACCTTTTCTGTCAGTTTTGCTCTCAGTTTGCTGATAATATGGAATTGTGTGTACTAAATACATGGAATAATCAAATAATCCACTCAAAATTTCTGATTCAGGTATACCCCTGGACAATGTAGTTCAGGGAAAAGCTAATGCCAAGGATAAAATTAAAAACAGAATACAAACAGAAGATAGGTCTCTCTAAAATCCCACTGTGAGGAGCAAACTGAACTTTGAATTGTTGCTTTAAAATATTCGCTCCTCTCTTTGAGCCTCAGAGAATTTAGTTTAACACCAAGGTCATACATTTATCAAAGCCACATCCTTAGTCTATCAAGTTGAAATTATGTCCTATCATTTTCTCTCCCGTGCCTTTAACTTTAAATGTTGTATTATCCGTAATGCAAGTCAAGTAGCCTAAGACAACTTTTAACAAATAGATGGATTTCAAAGTGCTTGATAGAAGACAAAAGATAAACAACAATGCACAAACACAGCCAACAAGCTCATTTTCTGGGCATGCAACCAATTTAAATGATGTTGACTACTCTTGCCATTTGTACTCTCACTGCTTCCTTTTTCTTCCTAGCTACGCTGCTTGTCCTCCTCACTGACCTCTATCCAGTACAGTCTGTCTGAACTCACTGAACTGTGAAAGATTAGAAATATATGTGATTTGGAATGACAGTGAAAAACTTAATTTCACCAAGAATTAAATAATATGCCAGTAGGACCAATTGGACACACCATTTCCATCAACTCAGATGGTTCAGTCTAAGCAAGTTGAAAATTGTTGCTGGATGTATTAATGTGTTGCATGGTTCCAAAAGGGATAAATGAAGTGCTAATTATTCTATCTTTACTGTACCTTTAATGTTCTGGACTTAGTATTGAGATTTTTATGCCCATTAGAGTTCAGATGTTACTGTGAACATATGTAGGGTATTGTCTATTGGGGATATTGTTGTTGCTTGTATCAATGCATGGTCTTACAATGGAACACTATTGTCTAGTAGGGCTGAACAATTCGGGTAAAAAGTTTAATTTCGATTTTTCTGCCAGATATTAATTTTTTATATTGTTTTTAAAGTTTCGCTAAAGTTTAACATTCAGTGGAAGTAAAAAGTTCATTTATTTCAGTAATTCAACTTAAAAGGTGAAACTAATATACTATATACTAATAAAAACTAATATATTATATAGACTGCAAAGTGAGATATTTCAAGCCTTTATTTGATATAATTTCGATGATTATGGCTTACAGCTTATGAAAACCCCAAATTAAAATATTGTGAAAAGGTTCAGTATTCTAGGCTCAAAATGTCACACTCTAATCAGCTAATTAATCCAAAACACGTGCAAAGGGTTCCTGAGCATTTAATTGGTCTCTCAGTCTGGTTCAGTGGAATTCACAATTACGATTACTGTGCTTGATTGGCCAGCAAACTTACTTGACCTGAACCCCATAGAGAATCTATGGGGCATTGCCAAAAGAAAGATGAAAGACATGAGATTGAACAATGCAGAAGAGCTGAAGGCTGTTATTGAAGCATCCTGGTCTTCCATAACACCTCAGTAGGGCCACAGGCTGATAGCATCCATGCCACGCCGCATTGAGGCAGTGATTCATGCAAAAGGGGCCCAAATCAAGTACTGAGTACATATGCATGATTATACTTTTCAGAGGGCTGACATTTCTGTATTTAAAATCCTTTTATTGATTTCAGGTAGTATTCTAATTTGGAGGTTTTGAATTTGGGGTTTTCATAAGCTGTACGCAATAATCATTGAAATTATATCAAATAAAGGCTTGAAATATCTCACTTTGCATGTAATGAGTCTATATAATTAGTTTTATCTTTTAAGTTGAATTACTTAAATAGAATTTTTCATGATATGCTAATTTTTCGAGTTTCATCTGTATATCAACAATGAACACGGTTAAAATAGACAAAAAATAAAAAATAGGCAAAACATTCTTATTCATGTTCCATGTGGGAAATGTAGTCCGTGGAGAGTAGCACAAAACCACCGTATTTGAAGCACAAGAAAGGACAAATTAACATTTGTCAACAACGTAGGGCAGGCAAAACGCTCTGCTGCTGAAACACTTCACTATGAGTTGATGCCGGACAAAAATACGGCACAGCTGCCATCTGTGGCTGTTCACGTGGTGCTATTATTCCATGTTTTCCTCTTGTTTCGTTTGTTGTTGTAAAATGTACACGGCGTGTGCCCACTCTGATTGGTGAGTAGGACTGTAACAGGAGGCTCACACAAGTATGACAATGGAATGAATCTGCAACTGCATGACTGCTTAAAACGGGTTAGATGCGCTGCGTAATTAATCTACATTTTACCAGCCATCTTCACAATTACCTAATCACGTTTTTTCAACTTGCAATTTTGATTTGAAAATGGTTAATCGTTCAGCCCTAAGGTCTAGTTTTTATCTGACACCATGAAGTCATTAGTACAGCCTTTCTTGAGAGCCATGACTTGCTGGATATTGGGACTGTTTTCTTCCTGATGTATATATTTGCTTGCATTTCTATTAAAAGAGTACTCCAATAATTTAGCATTTCAATTCTTGTTATAACTCACCATGGACACAGCAGTCCTCATCCAGATTGTTGGTAGCAGGTCTGAAAACATCTCAGTCAGTGCAGCATAAGCACAGCCGAAGGTCCTCCATAGCTTCACTAGGCCACTGCTTTGATATCCTCAGAGGTTTACAGAGCTTTAATTTCTGTATGCAAGACTCAGGTGGACCATGACATGGTCAGCGTGTCCTAATGCAGCGCGGGGGACATACACACAAATTACTGTAAAATTACTGTAGTATAACAATGACCCTGAAAATTCTCCTCTCTGTTTGGACATTTGATATAATGTCTGTAGTTCATGGGTAACCTGTTTAAAACACCAAAGTCACACAATAACAAACAACCAACCAACCGACCAAAGCAGCGACAGACCAGCAACTCCCATGTTCTGCAAAGTAAAATCACTGTTTTTTCTCCAATAGAGTCTGGTGGCTTTGACAAAACTGATATTGTGACCGCTTCTGGTTAAAATGATCATACTCTTGAAAAAGAGGTCTCTGTAGTGATCCTTTCCACAATGATGTAATAATAATCTGAGTCTGTCAGGTGCAAAAACAAGCACCTTAGTGGATGTTCAGGTGCAGTTGTCTGCAAGGATTATGCAGCCTTGTTTTGCTGCTGCCAACTGCAGCAGGCTCCCTCAATACTGGACCAATTTCAAAAAATGTTGTCCCAATTAGTCTCAGAGAGAAAATCATAGGAAAAAAGGTCAATGTTGAAAAATACTGAGGTTAGCCTTTAATCTGTTAGCGGAGAGTCATTTTTTCACTTTCTTATTTGCACACAGTAAACCACATTTCATGGCATTTCTTGATGCATGTGTACAGCACCAACACCAGTGTTGACCAAGTTTCTCCATCCTCTACTGTCTTATCATGTGACACTGCCTATAGGGGGAAGGGTGCTGATTAAGCTTAAGCTCTTCAGGGTTCTGCTTTCTCCATATTACACTCTGCTGCTCTGGCTTTCTAGTGTAAATAAACATCTGTCTGGTTAAAGCTTTAAGATTTTGACCGGAAAACCTTGGTGACCTTGAATGTGCATGATCAAATCTGTCTGTCTGAGGCCCAGCAGTGAGGCTTTGCTCTGCTCTGTCACAGGGTGATGTTCTCTCCCTCTACTGAATCCTTTAACAGTGGGTTCTTGTGGTGGGAATCCCCTGCTTAAAGCTTCCCTGCTGGTAACGCACTCAGCTGTTGCCCATCTTCTTTAACCTCTGTGGGGTCGTTATCAAGGTTGGTTCGTTATTGCCCCTGGCTGTTGTAGCAACAGTTGTTAGGTTGTTGGAGACACCTGAGGCCAAGTCTGAATGACCATCGTTGGCATTGTAACATGAGGCCAAATGTGAAAGCTTTTTCAATTTCCTGGGGAGGGATGGAAGCACAGCATTGTAAGTGGGAGATAATTGGTGCCACAGACCTCCTCCCCTGTTGAGAGATGGTTTCTCCATTATGGTGTAGATGGCTTATTTCACTCTTCTTTCAAACCATGTGTCCTCTGTATCCCCCCAAAAAAATTACTTTGCCCTACTTGAAAGAGTGTCCCTTACAGTCCTTACTTTCTTAGTTATTGTCACTATCCACTGCAGTTCCATCCCTCTATAATCACGCTGCCCTCTATGAGCCATACCACATAATCATTGCTGCTATTCTTTTGGGGCTTGCGTTGTAAACAAAGCAATTGTTGGTGACACCAAAACCATTGCATTATTCAGGACAGAGCAGTTAAAAACCTCCCACACTTTCTTCGGCCTGCCATTGCCTCTCGTTGCTGATACTTCACCAACCATCTTCACCACGGTTACTCGGTTCTCAAATCAGAACATCCACCGTCCACATATACCTTAGCAAATCAACCCCTTCATCAGACTCCTTTCAGAGCTCCTGCCTCTTGCATCTCTCACCACTGTATCCATGCTTTGCATGTTTTTGCTAAGTCTAGCATCACTTTTTAGGGATCATAAAGCAAGACCCTTAGGTCTCGACCCCAGGGTTCCTAGCTGCTCCAGCCTACATGACCCATATCAACCCCCTTCCTCTCTACCTTCTTGACCCCACATCCCAAACCTTTCCAACTTTAGCTCAAGTTACAGTACATTCTTTGATGCAACACTTACTTACAACATTAAATACTTATGCTAGGCCATCATCTATGCATTGTAGACGGGAATACATATTTTGGCAGACTGCATGCCCAGCCCGGTAGAACCAGTAGGCTACGGTTATCGCTTTTTAAATTCAATGCATTATTAAATTGTTCCAATGATAATTTACCCTTTAAGGAGGGGGACCCTCCATGCAATGGAAACATGGATTACAAGGAAAAAATAATACAATGTTGCATTCACTTCACTGTACATTTTGAGTCAAGCAGATGTAACGTTAAGGCGAGCAACGTGTCGAAAGTCCAGCTTCACTGTTAAATGCACATGCACTCCCGCGGCAAGGGGAACACTTTATCAGGAATAACTACGGTGGCACGACACCGGACAATGCAGCGTAATGTCCTAAAGGATCTGACTAGTTGAGACACATTTGTTCCACCTTTTGCATCAGTGCCATATCATTGCAAAGAAGATATATTACTATGATTTAGGGCTGGCCCCGAATAAGAATGTTACGATTCAGGGTGGTGTGGTGAGGCAGGTAGGAGGACCCAAACGCAGGACACGTAGTGAGGTGCAGGTACAGTTCAATAGTTTAATACAACAAAAGGCGAGTACACTTACAAACAGAGTGGCTGATTGACTGAGTCCAAAAACACAGGCTGTCCAACAGAAATCCAAAAACCAAAATCCAGGGTGACAAGACAAGCAAGGCTGATAACAGGACCAACAGACTGGGGGGTAACACAAACAATGACCGGGCACAGACTGAGTATATATGCACACCTGGGTTAGCAAGCTGGGAGGGAGCAATACAGGTGAGGAGCAACGAGGCAGACAGAGACAGCAGGGGAAAATAGAGAGAGCGAGACACACACACACAGGCCGACAAAGTGACAACTGGGGGAACAGACGGAACACAGGTTACTGAGCACATAACAGACCAGAGGAAATATAAACTAATACACAAGCAGACAGATCACCACAAACCTAACACCAACAGGAAAACAGACAGAAGCTAAGGTA
>JAPMOB010251102.1:0-12550 GCA_029875015.1 Lepomis gibbosus
GCCTCAGCCGTCTCAAAATCCTCCAGCAGGTCCTGCTGCGATCCCCATGACCGAAGCTGGCGATGTGCCTCAGCAACCGCAGGGCCTGAGCCACGGGGAGAGCGTATCCTGCCGCCCTCCAAGAAGAGCGCCATGCGGGACCTCAGTACCTGCATGGGGAGGGCCTCGCAATGACCACAACCAGCTCCCTCGAGAGCTGCTGTAGCGTGCGGCAGGCCCAGACAAGCAACACACAGTTCGTGAGAATCTCCTACCGTGAGAAACCTTTTGCAGGGAGGCACACATCTGCGGAACTGGTTCGACTCAGAGGACACACTGCAACTTCCAGGTGAGTATTTACTAGCCATTTCTTCTTTGGATGTGGGAGCTTTTACTAACAACATTTGCTAAAGTGCCTGCTGAATAGAAAAAAGCTAACGTACCTATGTGCCGGCGTGCTTATATACGCCCACGGTTACGCCGTCACATGCTACCGTTCACACTTAGCCAATAGGATTGGAGTAGTTTTCATTCACATTCAGCCCTGCCTCGCCTGAAGGCGTTCCCATAGTGTCGTCACCGACGCAGTTCGAGTTCCCCTCGAAGGGGAACTACTTTAAGTAAAAGCAGAGGAGCTGTACAGAAAACTGAGGATATAATATTCTCAATGTCTGCAGACATGCAGGCACCAAAGGGTTAAACAAACAGTTAAAAGGCTGGGCAGCTACTTTGTTGAAACTCAGCACTGTAAAGCTGTTTGTTTGTTATTTTACTATTTTTGGAGGTAAATGTTCCCCAAACATCAACTACAAGCTTTAACATGTTGTTTTTATATGTTTAATGTTCTCTTCACTTATATATTATATATATATATATTATTCACAATATAGTAAATAACTTCAAAGCTTTAAAACTTTTCTACATGCTTTCCCTCTCCTCCTCACTTTTTATGATATATTATCATTGCATTTTCTAATTAAAAAAAATATATATATTTTTTAATGATTTTAACCATGAGGCCAGTGCCTAAAGCCTAGTTCACACTACACGATTTAAAGCATTGATTTGCCGCTCTGTGAGCTCGGCGACTGTCAGGCTGTGATCAGGGCTAAATCCACGATTGATCTGCGGTTGCCAGTTATTGTGAATTACTCAATACACATCAAAACGCCTCCCTGATGCATCGCTGACACATTGCAGACACCAATCAGAAATCTAGCGTGCCAAATAATTGAAAGGGTCGGCAGATTCAACATCCACATCCAGCCATTGAGAGCAGGCAGCTACTTTTTCACTGCAAAACACTTTTGACTCTCCTCCAGCTCTCTCTGTAACTCAGACAATCCCTGCTATCTGCGTGCGCTAATCCATTCTTTCACCCGTATTCTTTATCTTGCTATCTTTATAATAACAAACAGCTGTTTCATGAGTAGGTTCGCATATTTCCCATTTCACGTGTGTTTTCTTGACAAAACATGGTTTTCAGACCAGCGTCGGGCCAGTCAGAACTGAAAAAGTGTCTTGAATGAGGGATGAAACATCTTCTGGTATCTTCAACCAAGTCCAGTTAGTCCAGACTTGAGGGACAGATAGTAATAATAAGTCCTGATAATGGAGACAGTCTCTCCCTTTACTTTCCTCTTGGGTGTAGATTTGCATATATGATGGAAGCAGATTGAGAACAGCTTTATAAAAAAATATGCCAGTGATTAAGTCTACGTATGGACAATGCAGACCAACCAAACCAATTGTAAACGAACACTTGCAGAAATGTACATGTTGTGTTATTGCTGTGCTGTTGGTTCTTTGCAGACATATCATCAAATAATGATGAGTGAAATTCCTGCCCTCTTGTCGTACCTAACATGTATTTGATCTGTTGCCGCTGTTCGGCTGAATTCAGTCTGTGTGTTCACATTATTTACTCTATAACGCTGCTGCTCTCATAAACAACAGAAATGATTTAGCCCTAATCTTTGAGACAACGTGAAGACAAAAATTCAAACATTGAGTAGAGTTTTACTCACCGAGCAGCCACAGCAAAGATGATACCTCCATTTTAAATCTTGGTCATCTGATATAAGCACATTAACATTTACCAGTCACACCAACTAAAACCGACCTCCTTCTACTGTCTGTAGCATTGTTGTGGTTTTCTCTTACACAGTTAGCAGGAAATGGGCTTTCTGATCAGTCTCAATGACCTATATGCTTTGGACTGTGAGAGAAAACCAACACAGACTCAAGGGCTGACACAAAAACAAGGCTGGCATACAGTCTCTTGACTAGTTTGTGGACAGTGTTACATTACATTTATTCATTTAACTACGACACTTTTATCCAAAGTGACGTACAATTGCTATTTACGTCGCACGACTCTGGAGCAGCTAAGGGTAAAGTGTCTTGCTCAGGGACACAATGGTGGACGTGTCACAGTGGTTTCTCACACCAAAGTCATGCATCTTATCCTCTGCGCCATCTCCACCCTGCAAGTGTTCATGTTGTGACAATGATAACGACCTGAGATCAGACCATGACGAGCCCTCGGGTGTTTTTATTTTGAACTTTGAGATATGTTCAGTGTTTATTGCCACCTTTTGTGTTTCCTGTCCTGTTTCTTCTGTGATTGGTGGCTTGTCTCTGCTCGGTGGGGGTTTGGTGGCTGCGGTTCCAGCTGGTGGCAGATCTTCAGTTCAGTAGAAGCGGAGGCGGTGGCAGCAGCGTTGGCTGGTGTGTGGGGGCAACATGGCATCTTCCTCCTTAACAGTTTGATCTTGTTTAGGTAGGGGCCACCAGTTCTGTTCCTCTTCTATTTTACCTGTTTATAAGTTAGAAAGGTCAGTTGTTTGTGGTTGGTTTTCATTTGTAAATCCACCCTTCATTCTTGTACAATAGTCTAAGTTGTGTTCATGTGGGCTCCTTGGGACTTGGGGAAGATGGGGGTAGTTCCATGTTATGTCTGGGCCCCTAGACCAGGCGTAAGACTCACAAAATATGATGTAGCCTCAGTGTCAACAGAAAACGAATGTTGTATCACCTGCTGCGTTCAAACCAGGCTGCTTATAAAACTGGAAAGCTATGAGGAATACTGTAACTGTAACCTGTTTTTCACTTACAGAGCACAACTGTACAATGCAATTATTGACAGCTTGAACTACTTTAAGTCAACACACCCCGCAGACTCTCAAACCCAGTGTAACGTTAACTAAATAAAGTGTAACGTTACATGATCAGCAATAAACCTGTAACAGTTTTTTCCCTTACTGAGCACAACCATTTAGCCTAATGTACAATGCGTGTCAGTGCTTCTTTGTTTGGGTCTTCTTGTATGAAGTTAAAAAGTCAGAGTTTATGATGAATGGCGGAGCAGCTGATGATGTGTTATTCTCTCTCATGTGTGGCCGCGCACAGCTGATACGTTATATGTGCTACGAAGGGGAATATCCTGCACCTCAAGTCTGAATCAAGTCTTAGGTCTTTTCGAGGACTCAAGTTTAGTCTGAAGTCACTGTGTGTGCGATTCGAGTCCGAGTCTTAAACTTGAGTCCCCATCTCTGGTGGATGATCTACTGTTGCACAGATATAAAGGGCCGATCTTCCTTTCGTTCTGGATTTGATGGACAGTGGGATTTTTGTCTCTGTGGGACGCAATGACAACAGGCAGTTATCGGTAGTTTATGGCCTCGCCTGTGCCTAAAATAGTCACAAACAAAACCATATTAGCAACAGGAGGGGATGAGTAGGAGCTATGACAGAGGTGATAACAACTCTGCATTTGAATAGCAGCAACAGCAGACTGGCATCATGATTGGTTGGTTGATCAACCTATTGGCTAAGCTCCTCCCTTACATTAATAACAATAATCTAATTTAAAGTTATGTATAATTAGTAAGCCTGTATAAAAAAATACTGCACTTACTTAAGACCATATTCATGTGATATTACCTATGTTACAAATTGTATTCATGCTATTAGCCACACAAGGACCTTGAGGAATTCATTAATGAGGCACATGTTGATTAAAAGTAATAGTGTTATTTTATTTTTAAAAGGCAATGCAAAAAAACAACTATGTACAAATAAATTGAGTCAGTAACATCAACTACAGCTGATGAAATGTCTGCCCACGTCAGAGTCATGTGGTGGAGGCTTTCTGTCTGAGTATGGCCCCTTGTACAGGCGTCTGTGATGCAACGCTGTGTACTTGGGACTGGCCTCCAGCCTCGCCTGCAGCGTGGCACAGAGGTCGGTGAGCTCCTGGTTGCGGAAGCTTAGAGGTCTCACAATCCACCCCGACACCCCCTCAAAGGTGCCGTCTTCCTCATCGGACATCAGATCTATAGTGACGCCTTTCCAGAGGGCCACTTCGTCCGCCGCTAGTACACTCTGCCTCGCTGCCAGCAGCTGTAAAGAAACAGAACAGAACAGACACTCAGTGCTGTGGAAGAGGATTCTGAGATTAAAGTCAGAATTCTAAGATTAAAGTCAGAATTCTGAGATTAAAAAGTCAGAATTCTAAGATTAAAGTCAGGATTCTGAGATTAAAGTCAGAATTCTAAGATTAAAGTCAGAATTCTGAGATTAAAAAGTCAGAATTCCAAAAAATAAAGTCAGAATTCACAAAAAATTTCACATGTGGCCCTAATCCTCTTCTGCAGAGCTGCACAAATCTCACTATATATCGTCACATTGATCTAATCCAATAAATCTTACCCGCTTCCTCCTCGATCAACACCGGGCAGAACTCTTAATTGCTGTCGTCTTGTCAGCGAGATCTGGCTGACTGTACCGAAAGTTTCTGCGCAGTGTCTCATAATGGGTCTTACAAGCAGCTGGAAAACAAAATTGAGTGTGTTAAAAAATAAATAGCATAGCCACAGTGAAGTTAAAAAGAAAAACAAAAGTCAGAGTTGGGCTACATACACAAAATGGCATCATTATCCAAACCCTGTAAATCTGGACTTGCTTGCAGAGCTTCAACCAAATAGGACGTGACCGCCTCGTTAAAAGGTGAACACAGTCTGTGAAAACAAACGTACGGTCAAAGAACAATCAAAACCACATTTATTTGTACACATTAGAATAAATACGTCTTCTGTAAACCTTACCCTTGCTCAGCATCATAGCGCCTGCAGTTTGCCTCGGAGTTGTGCAGGCGATGGACCGCTTCCTATGAAGTAAGGCAAGACAGTAAAGTCACTTATGTAAACGAACTTCCACTTACTCTGGCTGGTTGAAGCTTTTTGACCGAGTCCTACCGCGATTTTTGGATTCTTCACCCGTCTTTTCCTCTTGCATTCTTCCACCCCGGAGCAGCTGTTGGATTCGAGAACAGCCATCCTCGCCTCCATGGGCAACATTCTGGCGTTCAGTGCAGAGAACTGCTGACTCGCATCGGCAGTAAACTGAGTCAGCTGGCGAGACAAACCACTGATAGCGGCCAGCAGCTTGTCGTCTGTTGGAGGACTGGCTGAAACAGACCATGTTCATGAGGAGCCTCTGGGGGGTTGAAGGTCAGACGCCATCCAGCCATTGTAGGATAGACGAAAGCAGCAAAGACACGAAAAATAGCACATTAAAGAAATTCTGAGTAGATGAAGGAGAACATCACCAGCTCACCACTTTTTAGAGCCCTTTCTGACCACTGCAGACCGTTTTGGGGATGTTCAACATATTAACTATGAGGACAAAATGTTTACTTGCTGCCTGATATATGACCCGCTGACAGGTGCTGTGAAGAGGAGATAATCTGTGTTATTCACTTCACCTGTCAGCGGTCACAAGGTTATGACTGATCGGTGTAGAATACAATATAAAATGTAGGACTATCGTCTAATGTATCTACTGTATGTCTGAAAGTTTTCCAGATGAAACAGCAGATGACCGAAGCGTCCATCTTTTTTTGACTCCCGTGATTAAAAGTCAGAGCAAGATGAAGAAACAAACGCCTCATGTGTTGTGGTAAGTACAAAGGTCTTTGAACAGCAAAGTTAAAAGATTAAGAGGCAATTTAGTCAACCTCTTATTATGCAATGGACATGTGAATATGTGCTGAAATGCCACTATTTTAGGAGAATAAAAGGTTTTGATGTTGTCACGTAATAATACAGCTGATAGGCTGTATGTGAAGCTCAGTGGTTTGGTGTCGGCAGAAAAACCTCTTAGAAAACTGTACAGTGGAGCCTCTGTCTCCATCCCAGCAGACAGACATGCAATGTTGTAGGGCTGACCCCGAACAGTCGAAGATTCGATGGGCGGAGCCTGATTCGACTGTCAATCTCACAGTCGAAGCGTTGCAGCGAAACAAGGATCGTGCCATTTTGACGATATGGGGAAGCTCAACGTCTGATTTTACGTAGAACTACCAGTCTACTCCCAATAAGTTAATATACAGCCTATTACAAAATATATTTCAATGTTTAATAATGTTAATAAACATGTAAAAAGAACATAAAAATTTCATGAAATGTTTTTAACGTGAGCGAATTAATCCAGAATTGTACTCCTAACCCTGGGTGGTCAGTGCGCACGTGTAGGCGTAGCGAGTACGTTGTGCTGAGTTGTTCGCACCTTGCAGGACTTTCGGATAATTTATAACCGTTGATGAAGCACACAATGAATATTTTATCATTTTAAAATAGTCACTGCCATGACATGCAGACGGGTAACATGTCAGAATGTAACTTACTCCATAGATGGATCTCGAGCAGAAAGGTTAGCATGTGCGCTAAGTGGTGTGGAAACACTAACAGTACTGAGGAACCACAGCCAAACAGAAAGCTGTTCATAGTTTATAGTTATGTCGAGAACCGACCTGATACCAATGTAAACCTAATAACCTGTCTGCCTCGCTGTGAGGAAGAGACTGGGGCTCATTCTTGCATGTGTAAGGCTCTAAACATTGTTTCCTAACTTTGCTTCTGGAGATGCTTGACTAAGTTGGTTATGTTATATATTGCTGTGCTACTGCAACCAGGTGAAACATTGGCTTTGCAGATATTGCAAGTAGTTTTAAAACTTGTTTGTGTAGCAAAAGTGAAATACTTCGAACTGCTGACCCCTTATTTTTAGCTCAGGCCATGCTGTGTTAGCTCTCCTAGCAAAATGTCCATATCTACCGTCGCACTTCTGATGCACTCTGTAGTTTGCACGTCATTGAATTGAATAGATCAGCCCCTTGTCACCTGGCCCAGCTATCGGAGTCAGTATCAGGCTGACATCAGTATAGGATCGGTGCATCCCAAGTCAAAAGGTCCTGCATTCAAACAGCTTGTTGCACAGGTTTCCAGGTTTAATCCCCATCCAGACAGACATTTATATGAATAGCTTGCAGTGAACAGAAACCTCAGCCAGCATAATGTCTTCCTGTTGAACTCATTGCTGGAAGACGTGTGGTAAACTCAGCCACTGTGCATTTAAGCAAGACGTTAGAAAAGGTGACTGTAGTCACGCCACTCTGCACACAGGCTGAGATCCTGGAGAGTCAAGTAATGTATGGGGCGATGTACCCAGACATGAGTGGAAGACTTAATCATCCACACTGACCTTTACACAGCTGCAAATATCTCAATGTACCGTATGTTGTAGTATGTCATTAGACTTTCTTGGCAACAAAAGAACCTTGATTGAATTTAACAGTAGATTCAGATGCCTGAATACAAGATGAATCAGAACGATCTCTTGTGAATGTGCTTAATCGTGGTTGAATATTTCCTCTGTGTCATTTTTCATTTGTAGTCACATATTTTGAAAGGAAAAAAGTGTAAAAGATTACAAAAATATGTGAATGTGTTATTTACAATGCTTTTTAGTCAAACACATTAAAATCAATGGATTACTTTAAATTTTTCAGTCACTTGCTTCAACAAACCTTTGTTAAAAAGTGAGCTTCTGGTAACATTTGTCACCAGATCACTGAGCTAAAACACCCTTTGTTACCTGATCTATTTATGCAAGTGATAAGCTTCACACAGACTCGTTACCTTGTAGAAAAAGGTCTCATGTCTGGGCGAGTGGTGACTTTCCCGATTTGCTTTTATAAAGCTCACGGCATTTACATTTACATGTAAAAGTCTCTTCTAGACCTACAGCAGAGGGGGCCAACACAACAAACAGCCATTAACCTGAACTTCCATCACAGCGTTCAAGGAACAAACATTTTAAAAAAGTCAGTCATTCTGAAAAGTTTCCATCCACAAAGTAATTAACCAAACATCCAGAGAATCAGCAAAAACCTGAATAACTGCAGAGAATATAACACAGCATGTCTGTTTGCTTCATCTCCTATAATCTCCTCATCGCTCAGAGAGAACAAACACCTCTCTGTTCAACAGCAGCACAAACTACGTCCTCCGAAATGATCAACTGAACATTTAACCCTTTGTGAAGGAGAATTTGCTACAGGACTTAAATCTAGCTGTACCTAATAAACTGGACAAAGCACGCTCCCAACATCCTGACGGGACACTTTTCTGTTGGACTCTTACCGACTTTTGTGCTCTGGGAGTCCCCTCTGAGGTCTAGATGACTCCGCCTCCTGCGCTTCCTCTTCACAGACTGACCTCTGCAAGGAAATAATACAAACAGTTAAAAAATATAAAAATCCTTCAGTTTATTTCTATGTGTCAGCGTTACTCCCTTAAATACATAACTAATGTAATATTGGGTAACATCATTTAACACTGGAACCTTGTAGTTGTTGTCTGATGATCCGGGTCCCCCAGATCCTCCTCATGTGGGCTGGTTCTCCGTACTGTCTCCTCAGCAGACGACGACTCCTCATCTTCACCCTCCTCTTCCTCAGCGTGGCCTAGGATGTCCCGGCTCCCTAAGTCCTCCACATCTGAATGAGAAAATGTTAAAGGAGAAAGAGTCAAAAAACATCTTTTGCTATATATGATGCAAGGAGACAACAAAATGTGTGTGTGTGCTTAAAACGACTGATTTAGTGTGGTGTACTGTCTTTGTTGTCCAGACTAATATCAGTGTAATTGTCTGTTAGCGACCAGAAGGACTACACATAGGCTACAGGGTAGGTGGAAGGAGACAGACTATAACCTGCCTAGTAGATATAAGCAGACATCTATCACAAAATTTAAAATACACTACAACAACACTGTAAGCTAGCTAGGCCTAAACCAGATAGATTTACAGCTGGTAAATGTGAAGCTAATTGTAATTACTTTATATACTGCTGAGTAACTTAAACTATAATTTTGTTGATTATATTTTGCATCATTAATATGATTCTGTAATTAGTAACCGAATGTATTAAATAAAAGGTAGTGGAGTAAAGTAGTTGAAGTGTCAAGTAGCAGAAAAGTATGTTAGCGTGGATATAAAGATTTACTCTGCTCAGATCTGTGCTGCTCCTCCTCTGCAGGGAGTTCAGCTGCTCCTCCAGCCGCCGGCTCACAGACAGAAAACTGGTGATCTGGATCTGAGACAGACAGCAGGGTTTGTTTTTAATACAAGAAAACTAGATCTCCATCAGAGCTCTGTTCTTCAGCTTTGCAAAAACAATATTAAATAGATAAAAATATTCACATATTTGATTATTATATTTTGTTTTGTTTATCTAAATGTCCAAAGAAGAAGTAGCCTACCACATGACACATGTACTACTTTCCATCACTTTCCCATTAAGGTGAAATTTAATAGCGACTAAATCTTACTGCAGACCACAAGAGCTTAAAACTAGCTCATTAAAAAAAACTCTATTAAAAATAAAAATATCATGGTCCAGGAAACCCCTGGTTCAGATTTTTCTATTAAATAACCTGATTTTTGAATGGAGTTTGGTGAAGTATTGAAGGAACAGTTGTTCCCCACCTATCCTGCAGAGAGAGACCCGAGGCTGCAGCACAGCCTCCAGCTGCCTCCTCTGCCGGTCGATCTCCTGCCTCAGACCCGAAGCCTCCTCCTCGTATCCGGCTACGGTTCCTTCTACAACCGCGAAGATTTCCTGCGCGGCTGTTGTCAGTTTCTCTGCGATGAATCCTCTCAGGATCTCCGACTTGGACGGTTTGTAGTCCACAGAGTCCACCGAGGAGACAAACAACACGTTTACTGTCTCCATTTGTTCCGAGAAAGTCTCAAGTTTGACCAGAAACTCATGCATTTCTTGAGTGGCCTCCAGGTGGCACTGCTTCGGTTGCAAATAATAATGTTGTCCGACTGAAAATCATCACAAACCAAAGGTTCCGCAGGTTTTCTTCTTAAATAAATATTGCATTTCAGAGTGTCTGCAGCCCCAGGATGAGGGCAGACAGACTCACCATCAACCTCTCAGGTGAAAAAGCTCCAGAGTTTGTGTCTTTGCATCATCCTCATCCGCTGAACTCTTAAATCATCCCTGTTTGACTTCCAGCTGGGTTCTTAGCACTGACTTCTCTATCAGGCAGACACAGTCAGTGAGTTTCAGACGCTGACAGAAGAAGTTTTCTCACCTTGGTTTATTGTGCAGCTCGTTGAGGTCAGAACTAAAGAGAAATCTCACTCGGCTTGGTCTGAGGTTTCACGGCAGACACACTGTAGCCTACACCTCAGAGAAGATGGAGACTGATTCTCACTAAACACTCAGTACATTGTGTTTTTGTGTATTTGGCATCTGTATTAAGTTTTAACAACTCATTTTCAATGTTATTCATTTCAACTCAAAGGATAATCTAATAAAACACCAGACTTTTCTGTTAAAGGGAACTTGAAGGCAACACATGTGGCATGGAGAACCAGGAAGGGGGGATTAAATTAAAGACAAATTTAATTATTTCTGCAGGTATTTGGTCATAAAGCAAAGTGTTGGACACATTAAAATGTTGACCTGATGATGGTGCCAGATTAAAAGTCAGAGGCTCATCAACAGTTTATGAGGGAAACGTTAATGTCTAAACCCAAAATCCATGCAGTTTCTGAGACACAGGTTTGATGGTTGTTTTTTTTTTTACACTAAAGCTTGGTACACACACACGCACACCATAACACACACACAAACACAAATTTGGGTTGTCTGTGATTTGGTGTATTTTCTCTGTCGTTTCCTTTTGTCACAAAACACCTTGTAGTTTCCTTTTGTGGGTGACAAAAGGAAACTACAAGGTGTTTCTATGATGTTTGTAGCCCCCACCCTGATTTCCGCACAAAAGCACATATATGCACATACATAATTATAAATAATAAAGATGAGAAAGGCCTAATTTAAAACTCCTTTGTTAAAGCAAAATCTGTCTGGCACAGCATGATATCCAGCTCCTAATACTCAGGGTAATTAAAGAAAAGAAACTGGACTTCCACCCAGGAGACCAGTGTTTGGTCACAAAAGTCAGTATTGATTGTTTGCAATGAAGTCACTTAAGTTAAGTAAGGTATGTGAGTTACATAAACAATGTTAACTTACGCAAGTTATATTTTTTAACCCTGACCTTGCTAACTTGACTGCAGAGCCCAACACGTACGCAAAACCATGATGGGACGCCAAGGGGTCATGACCATGCGTCCATATGTTATCTCATTGCACTCTTCATACACAGTAGATCCAGACATTAGGTCTACTCTTTTTAGTATTAACAGAAACCCAACAATTTCCACCAGGAGCAAGCTCTTGGTGACAGAAGCAAGGAGCTCCATAGTGATGCGTAAGCGTCTATCTACCAACGCCAAATATCCTGTTACGTTCATCCTCACATTTTTTTCAAATGGAAAACCCACATCCTCTGTATAACTATAACTCTGATGGAACTTCAGAGAGACTGAGAGGTGGTTGATTGTGTGAGGTTTAGTACAAACGTTTAAAAAAGTATATAAAAAGGCTAATATATCACCCTCTTTTAAAAGATTTGAACCAAACAAACCAATAAATAATAACGCAACTCAAAGCAGAATGTGAACAACTAACAGCTTTTATTTGGACCAAAAAGATCTTTGTACAATGCATTTGTCCAGGGGTCTGTATCATGAATAAAGTTCAGTCTTTCTCTGAGTGATCAAACTTTACTAAACCTGACAGATTTAATCCTGATAACTGCTCTCACACAGCTGCTTACAGAATAAGATTAGAAGAGTTTAAAGTGAGACTGTCGCTGCTGCTGAAGTCTGAGATCCTGAGTTCAACATCATCTAAAAGTCAAACTAGAACATGAGGAGTTCCACAGGGAAGTGTTCTGGGTCCTCTGCTGTTTGTGATCTATGAAGGAAATCTGAGGTTTATTTGCTGATGACTCAAACATTTTAGCTTCATTCCTCAGACTGGGTGGGCGGGGTCATCACAATGGAGATGGTCAGGTCATTTCCTGCAGTCAGAGCAGGGAAAGAAAATGTAGATCATTTATCTGTTAGAGACAACTTTAAACCATGAACAATTGATTGACTGACTGATTCAAAGGTGAATGACAAATGAGTGTTACCTGTTAACTGACACTATGGAGGCTGGAGGAGGCGGGGTGGGCAGAGCTGTGGTTGTAGGTTTACCTGTCGAGAGAATCCCATCTGATCAGATGAATCTCTGGATGAAATAAGTCCTGAAATCAAAGGTAACCTCCTCACCTGTGACAGAGATCCAGCTGGATGGAGACTC
>JAPMOB010251105.1:0-35912 GCA_029875015.1 Lepomis gibbosus
ACATATAGACAATATATATGTTATAAATATATTTAAATTCCTTTTAAAAACTCAAATGTCCCTTTTAAAAGATGTGTGGCCGATTTTATCGGTTAGCTCAAAGTGGCGCTGCAGTCTTAAAATATGTTGAAAAAGTCTTGAAAAGGTCTTACAAAGGTATTGAATTTTACTTCAAGATTCCTGTATATACCCTGCTGTAGTCATACAGTATTGGTAGGTACATTAAACTGTTGTTTTTCTGAGTACAAATGTTTTTTTGTTTGTTTGCTTGCATGTGTATATTGTCCACAGTAGTTTGAATCTGAGCTTGTTGGCCTGTTTGTTTATGCTTGTATTCTGAAAACAATGTAAGACTGGAGTCAAATTCCACATATGTGTATACATACCTGGTTATTAAAAGGGATTCTGAGTCTGATCCTGAAAGTGCAGGACTTTGGCATAAGAGACCTGAGTGTGCATACAGATTCCCATCTTAGGTAAACACTTCCCACCTCGCGTTTCAGGTCACTGTTGACTTCTTCAGTATATAAACAAGACCTTTGTGCTTTGAGTGCTTAAACAAAACCAAAAGAATGTGCACATAAATATGTTGTCACTGACCATTTTACAGATATGACCAGTATCAACATTTGCGACTTTACGTAACTAACAACATTGCATCATTATGTCTTTCAAAATGCATTTGCTGTTGGAATTAAGAAGTATCTGACCGTCATTTTTAGGAGACAGGGTTGTTGTATCTGGTAGTAAGGTATTACCCTGTAATACAGACTCTATAAATAGAACTGTTAAAAAGTAAAAAGCTTCAAAGCTTGAAAAACAAACACCAACAAGGAGCTTAATGAAGTAATGGCAGACTTTGTGAACAGATCAAAAAATGTAGAACATCTTGTGAGGATAGAACAAACTGTCCTCACAAGATGAACAGGCTTTCAGTAAACTATTAGTGTTATGTTCTCTGAAGATGTGCTAAATATGTTTGATCTTTTGGCAAAGTGTGCCAGTACTTCAGTGAAACAATGTATTCTTATGAAAGAAAATAAGCTATATTGCTAAAATTGCATAAAATGTTTTAATCGCGTCATAAAGTTTATTCAAGTCATACTTTTGTTTTGTATTAAAGGTCCAGTGTGTAATATTTAGGAGGATCTATTGATGCAATATAAGATACATACCTATGTTTTCAGTGGTGTATAAAAACCTTACATAATGAATAGTTATGTTTTTATTTACTTTAGAATGAGCACATTTTTATCTACATACACCCCTTACATGGAAGTCGCCATGTTGCATGTTTCAGTAGCCCAAATGGACAAATTGCTCTATAGAGCATGTTTCGTCACTACGTTGAATGATGAAGGAGAAGAAGGAGGAGAAGAAGAAGAGGAAGAAGAGTATTATTTTAGCTTCTCCTACACGCTTGTGAAGGGAGGGGTGAGCAGTGACAGAGCCGTTGGTTGCAATTTGTAA
Source organism: Lepomis gibbosus (assembly GCA_029875015.1). Lineage (NCBI taxonomy): Eukaryota > Metazoa > Chordata > Actinopteri > Centrarchiformes > Centrarchidae > Lepomis > Lepomis gibbosus. The sequence goes on from JAPMOB010251105.1 coordinate 1,471, forward strand.
CCCTCACCACTAGATGCCACTAAAACTTACACACTGAACCTAACTTAAACTAAGATCACATGATCACAGTGGAAAGTCCCATATTGACACTTCTTTTCCTATTTGAGGTACTGTACTGTGTTAAGGTTGATTAGTTTCTGGGGACACTGAAAAATAACTTTTTGATACTCAGTGGGCTGTGGTTATTGAAGAGGTCTGTTAAGTAATCACTTCATGCATTTAAGCTCTTTTAAATCTCAACCTTCCTAACTTGAGTTCCATCAGTGGATGACACTAATAAATTGTTTCCATAATCAGTTTATCAAGTAATAGCTTTAACATAAACAACATACAGTATTAGATACAACAATGTATTGTTGTTTGTTGTATTGTTTTAAATGTAAGGACATCCAAACACAAGGATATAAATCTTTCAACACCACAGGCTAGCAAGCATGAAAAAAGTGAACAAGATTAAGATATGTGAGTAATTTGCTGCATCAGCTTTATCCCTTTGTTTGTTTGTTTAAATTTCAGCTACCTTGCTCAGTTGCATATGTTCACACCTCTCATTTTGTTGGAGCTGCATGGCCACCAGAGGAGGTGCGATTTGACAAATGAGGGAGGAAGACACAGCATGAGGTCATGGCGAGGTAGCGAGCTACCTCTCGCTGGGTAAATAAATAAGCCATGGTGCTGTCAGCAGTGGCGAATATTCATCACAATAATAGCCACCTTGGGGTTGGTTAAATGTTCCAAGGAAACATCAAGGTCAGTCTGTGTGCCCTAATTACATTATAAACTTCAGAAAATGTCTGACTTGCGTCTCTTTGTGCTAAAAAACACAAGCAGTGGAGGCTTAGTGAGAAAACATGGGGGAGAAATTACATCGTTTGAATTATTTATTTATTTTTATCAGTGCATCCTTGAACTTTAATCTATGTATTAAGTAAATGCAGCAGTTTCCTAAGCTTATGTGCACTGCATTTTACACAGCATGCTAAAGCAATGAATCCACAGCAAAGGTGTCATTAAAATTATTGATCATATCCATGGAACATCTTCCCTGACATTGCATCTTACATAACAACAGCAGAAGGACTCGAGAGAATCTGAAGTCTGGTGGAAATGTCATTCTATCAGACATTCATTTTGCTCTTGTCACACAACCTGCTATCATTCAAAGATTGAAAGAACATGTAAAACGTCTCCCTTGTGCCATATTTTCTGTGTCCTTTGCAGCCCTGCTCAACAGCCTATAGAGACTCAGTCACGGAGGTGGAGGATAGCTTTCACTTAGACTTAATTTGTACATAAAGCACAGTTATATTGCCACTAAAGGTATATTACTAACCTAATAATTGTCTTGATAATACTGTGGAACACTACACACAATTGTTGTTCACATATTGAATGTGGTCGTATCTCTGCAACTTACATCTAACTAGATCCTTTGTCACAAGTGATTCATAATGGTTCATTTTCCCAGCACATTTAAATCTTTGTTTGGTTGAACATTTCTTATAAAAAATAAATTCGAATTACAAGAATGAGGTTAACTGAGGTCAAATATTTTGTCCATGACCCCTTTCGCCTTTCTGGAGTCTGGGGACAGCTACTATTGCAAGGGATGGTGGTGTGTGCATAAAATCATGAAACAGAATCATTATGTTCAGTGGAGGAAATAGACTCACCACTACTGGCCTGAACAAGCTTTCTAGTTTTAAATACCATGATTCCCATCAAGCTGTTCTGCACAGGTGGAAAAACAACTCGAGTAATTCATCACATTTTTAATAGGTTGAGTTTTAAAGATGGAAATGCAGTGGAGGCCTTGAGTTACAGCAGCAAGGGCAGTTATTAATACATCAAGTAATTAGCATGGTTCCATAGTGTTATGAATGAAAGTAATTGCATTGGACCTCCTTCCCACCTTGCCTCTCTCTTAATTTTTATAGAAATGGAAATTCCATCCTGACCTTTTAACCTTGTGCATTATTCAGGTGTGCAGTATACCCACTATTTCTATTACAATATAGCCCAGGGCCCAGGTTTTTAGCATGTGTTGAAACCTCTGCGAGGCTCTGGAGAGTCGAGCTGGGGATTTATTACCCTTCACACACCCTTTTGGCTTCTTGAAAAATACCTCCCTTTGGATTAAATGTTAAAGACTAAGGCGCTCACATTTTGTAAGGAAACTAAATTAACCCACGTACCCTAAAGCTCTCTTCTTCTACCTCACACTAAAAGCCAAAAAGTACATAAACCATAATGTTAATGTTGATGATACAGATGGAGAGCAGGGGCGCTTTGAAACCACCCACACAAACACACCAACTTCTCATTTACATGAGGCAATGTATTATTATTGTATGCATACAGTTTGCATAATAAATGTACTGTAGTATATATATATATGTGTATGTGTGTGTATAGCAATCACTTCTTAGAGAAATGGTATACAATGGGGTCTCCTTGGCTCTGTACTGTATGAATATGCGCAGTAATATGGCACGAGTTTGCTTTTCTGATTTCCTTGATGTTGATGACTGAGTATGCATAGTACAACGTCACTGTTATTTTCTGTAAATTCTATGGGTACCATGCTCTTCAGAAAATAAACTAGCCACAGGGCTGTTTGTTAGGCTTGAATGACGAATTCTTCTTTAATCTGCAAAGCTCAGTTTTATGTAATGTGCTATGTCAGTTTTGGTGTGTAGCCTTCTGTCATCTGCCATGAAGTAGTCATAGGATTCAGTTTTTAAAAAAGGGTACCCCATGAAGATTCCAACTTGTGTTTACATTTAGTGTTCCTCACCAACTTACTTACATGTATCCCTCAGGCCTGACAAATGTGTTGAATGCACTTTCTTCTTCATAAAGCACAATTGATTCTTTTAAAACTTTAAATCATGCATTGTGTTAATTACGTATTTTTTAGCTTGCAGAGTTCTTTTTCTTTGCCTTTGTTGGCACGTTGCTAACAAAGTGATCGCTTTGCACATTGCTGCTACCAACAATCAATCAGTGGAATAGCGCAAAACCAGCAAGAATGTGTATTGTATACCCCACGTGTGTTTGTGCATGTGCATGATTCAAACAAAACCAGACACAATCAGGACTCAAGGAGTCCTGATTGTGTCTTAGCAATTACAGACAGGTTTGAAAAAAATCTTATGCATGTGTTTTAGGAAATTACAATATGAGGCTATACTGTTAGCATGATGTTACCCTTAAACTGCTGGATGACACAAGTTTGTTCAATTGGGAGAGATAGGGTTATTTGAGCCAAAAAACCTGGGGGAAGTTGAGCCAGCTATTTTACTTTAATTTTACATTGCATTTTTATGAATCACCAACACGATGTGACATGCATTTTAGACCAGAAGCCATAATGTTATGCTTCTATAAATGGAAAACAGACAGGTTGCAACTCCTCTTGGTAGAGCAGTGGGAGAAGTACAATAATGGGAGGTCATACATCAGGTTGAATGGGACATGACCATCAACAGGACTTCAAAGCAATACATTGTTATGAAGTAACTTGGAGACATAGCTGCAGTGTTTCACTATCTAAATGCAATTAAATGTTGGGAACTGGTATTTGAGTGTACATGATAAAATGACATTGATGTGACCGACCCCCAAGTGGCTCAACTTACCCCTCAAATGGGGCATGTTGAGCCAAGCCACTTTTTTGGAAAGCCATATTTTGAGAACAGTTTATTGTAGATCTAAATTGGTTATTCCCAGGGATGCACAACATCCTAAAAAACATGTACATATTTCAGTTGGAAACATTACTGTCATGCCTTTTACTATAAAGACATCTCAAGTAAAAGCTGGCTCAACTCACCCCACTTTCCCCTCGCTCACCCCTACTGACCTACTTGTCACATGAGTTTAATCACGTGATTTACATTATGTGACATTACCCAAATCATGCTCTTTTCCTAAACCTTAACAAGTAGTTTTGTTGCCTCAGCCTAACCAAATTACGTCCGTTTCACAATGTTAACCACATGTTTAACATCAGATGGCGTCTATGTCATTGCCACTCTGAGCCCGCAGCACCTGCTATTGCTCTATGTAACACTGGAATCCTAGGCAGGAAATCTATAATGACCAGTGAATGCTTTAAGGTACCATGGCACACAGCAGCATGACTCTTCAGCAAGGAAGCTATAAGAAGAATATATAATGTAAAATATAAGTTCTTTAGAAAAAGCTAGTTCGGTATTCTCAGTATGGATATAATGTCAGAGACTGCGAAGAGACTGAACAAGAAGACTTTATCAGAGGTATCAAGGAAGAGAAAAAGAGAGAGTGACCAAGCAGGAGACCAGACAAAAGTAAATTTCAGAGTGGTTGTTGCTTACTGGAAAAGGCTAAAAGAGCAAAAAAGGATGCAAGACTCACGTTTCAAGCAAAATTATGCTGCTGCTAGTGCAAAAATGGAGACTTACTTTTAATACATTGCTCCATAGCAGTGCTAGTGGTCAATATCTGAACAGGAACCTTTTTACATTTACTTCTGCTATATGTACAGCTAATGTAAGCAGCTAACATGATGTATAAAATATTAAGGTATCACTGGCCAATCAATAAGAAAGACCTTTTTTAGGAATATTAAGATGGTGTTGATGGTGTGAGATACACCTTGACAGCATGACAGCAAAATGTTAAGATTTTGTTTTAATCATCCTCTGTAGAAAAAACACAATGATTATTAAACTAAAGCTATGTACAGTATGTACAATGCTTTGTTTTTATTTACATGCAAGCATAAAGTGTTTCTTCAGGAAACAAGTTCTGCTATCGTGAAACAACAAAGAAAGAACAGCATGCAGCTGCCAAACTTGGGGTGAGAAACTGGGGGTGTAATGTTTGCAGCCACAGTAGGGTTTGACTCCAGCAACGCTCTGTTCACGCCTGCAGTTTTGCCAGGGGTGACTTGCAGTTTTATGAGGAAAAATAGAAAAACATGTCATTCACAGTACAGACTTCAATGAAATAACTTGATGGGCAGATACAATATTTGTGCAATCTGTCAAGCCATGACCAACTGCAACTTGTTTAGATTCTGTTTTATAGATTGTATGTTTCTGTGATTGTAAGATCTGTGATGCTGTCTCAATACTAAGTTCATAATGGCCAGGGGCTTTGTTAGGATCTTGAAACATAGCCCAGCCCCGAAATCTTTCAATTTACACCTCATTATTTTATTTATTAAATGTGATAGGCTATATAAATACGTGTTATATTATCATTATTATTACTACTAATACACATAATATAATAATAACAAAGTAATTTTAATCTGGGGGTCTAGGTGTCCTCCCCCACACAATTTTAAGTGTTTTCATTTTGTGCCTCTACTATGATAAACTAGGCTACGTAGTTAAATGATTTTGTTTTGTATCTTTTTTAACCATGTTTATTGTTGTTTTATGATTGGGAGTCTGCACAGGGTGTTTAACCCTGTGAAAGTTGACCAGATTATCTATTCCTTCTATGTCTGTCTTCCTGCCTGGTTCGATCTGCTCTGTGCTGCTTGATGCAGCTTGCGGCAGCCTGCTACCTATTCTCTGTGGAGCGGAGAGCCACTTCTGAGCCACTTCGCGCTGTGAAGTCTGGTGGACTTCCAAGCATTGACTAAAATGGCCGCGATGAGATCCGGTAACCGCAGCGCAACCGCAGCGCAACCGCAGCGCAACCGCAGCGCAACCGCAGCGCAACCGCAGCGCAGCCATAACACGCCATACCCGGAGTCAGTGGATTTTCGGGGTAACTTTTGATCTGCTGCTTGGACAGAGGACCTAACAATATATTATTTTCAAGGGCATAAATGCATAATCAGAATGATGACAAATAAATCCAGGGCAGTTTTTAAAATAATATTCATATTTTTGTATTTTAAATGTTTTTGAAATCAGGGGCTTTTCAAAAAACATTCAGGGCTGTAGCCCATGCCTGATGGTTTAATGAACGAATAAAAGATCTCACGCTATGTTTGCTCCTGTGTTTTATTGTGGTTTTCCCTCTGTGGTTACTCAAAAAAAGGCAGTTTGGGGAGCAGCTATATTTACCGTATTTCTCATGTTTTGAAGTTATTGGTACACAAGCCTAGGGACAAACACAAAGCAATCCCATTTTTCATTCAGACAAGAACTCTTGGCCTTGACTGGCTTTATGAAATCCCCCCGGTGCTCAATTGCATTGAACGTCTTAGTTTACAGAAAGCAGGCTGACACTCTGAACCTAATAATTGACTTTGATAACAAGCTAGAAGACTTGCAGTGTTCATTTATTGATGGTGAATATTAATGCACTAGAGATATATACTGCTCCAACAAAAACCCATCAGCCTGTAAAAATACAGGATGGGCTGCGAAAAGACAACTCCTTTCCAGAAAGATGCCATTTGGCCCAGATTGCTGCATTCACTTTTTAATCAGGTTATCCCTATTTTCCCATTAATACCTCTTTGTTAATATGTTATATATTATATTAAAATGAATATGTTCAAATTTCAAAGTAAGCACATCTAGTTGTTAAAGTTTCCTGGCTCAGCGGAGCAATTTAGAAGCAGTGCTTTGACAAGAATACACTACTTGATTGAGTATCACCTGTTTGGTTAGGCAGTCAACAAAGCAGGAAGTGAGGAAGCGAGGGGGTTGTCTAGGAGATGGCAGCCCTGCCTTGACGTATTCCATAGAGTGCAACCATTTTTTAACTTTACAGAACAGATGTTAACACCGGGGACCACAGCACAGGTGTGAATAATCATATAAAACATATCCACATTTGATTTATTGAGCGTACTGGGCATATGCGTACAATAAAAACGTACATCTTGTATATTTCAAGATGTGGGCTTTAAATTCACACATAAGTAGATTGCACATACTATTTAGTTAAGACACAGTACATGTCCCAAGAATATAGAGGGTACAGTCCAAACTGAATAAACTCACCAGCATATTAATATGGTTTCCTCCTGTTTCCAGTGGGTAATGCACCCTATTCATACATTTCTGTTAATTAATTTGTTTGTTTGTTGTTTAACAGTCTGTACCTGTGAAATTACATTGCTATAGCACATTTTTTATGAGTGTCCTGTGGGGGAAAAATAAGAATGAAATAAGAAATGTTATCATATCAGTCTGTCTCCTTCACGTAAGTATATTGTAAGTCTCTGCAACATACTTGAAGATTACAAAAACTGTATTACAAAATTCAAATTTTTCAAATTATGTCTAAGGACCATTATGTCTCAAGTATCTCCTGTAATGAATGTGAGTTCAGTTTTTAAACTACAAAAGCAGCAGACTGCTCTGTGTGTGTGTGTGTGTGTGTGTGTGTGTGTGTGTGTGTGTCAGTTAGAGAGATATGTGAATTGTCAAAGAGCTGAGAAACACCGGCCCTAAGCTCAGGCTCCATTGCATCTTGTCAATTTTAGCAATTCTGTAAATCCAATTAGAATTTTTTTTAAAAGAGGCTATAATGCAGCTAATGCAGACTGCTTACCTGACTTCAATAAGAGAGTGAGAGGAGAGGTGTGGGGGAGGTGCAATGACTGAATTGGATGAATTTTGCATGTTGAAAGCAGGTAAAATCAGATGGCAGAGCACAAAGAGTATGAATGGTGCTTTTGTCTAAATCCTATATTGTGAGGTTGTTTCTTCTGAGGATGCTTAACTATTGAATTGGATTACCATACGTGATATCTGATGTGTTTTCATTTCAAGTGTAGGAGTGTGCTCCAGGCAGTTATGTGTGTTACCATGCCAGACAGCAGGTCTGGGGGTGGATGAGCCAGAGATGCGGAGATGACAGGAAGTGAGTGATGTGAGGCTGCTGCTTACCTGTTGAGTCCCAATGCATGATACCTGATGAGATGATTTGGGCTCAAGTGGGCACACAGCTGCTGTCTGCTTTTCAGCTTTTAGGAAAGACACTCATGATTACCTTGAAACCAACCAAACAGACATAGCTTCTTAATTATCTAATTCACTAGAAGGGATTGCATTTAACAGGGAAAATGTTGTGCTTTACAGTGGCAGCGAGGTCAATTTGTTTTTATCTGTTTTATCTCAAAAAGAACTAGGTACTAGGCACCATCTAACTAGGCACCATAGTTCAAAAAAGAACAGCACCAAAAAGAAATGTCAACAGAAAATCAGAGTATAAGAGAAACATTAATTGCTCAGAGAGGAAGGAAAACCTTGTTACAAAAAGACTGTCTCTGAGCCAAAACTTGAATGCACATCTGCAGTTCCTTTCCAAGATGAAAAAGCACTCCAAAATGAGAAAGGACTGAGAAGATAGATGAAGAAGAAAAATAGATTATTTTGACGCATTGCTTTGGCTGGTTTAGTCACTTAAGACAAGCTTCTGTTTCTATTGAGCCAGTGACTACACTGTGTAACTCTACTAAATTAAACAGAGTTACTCATTTATTGGGTACAGGTGTCCATTGCAATCTTGTATAACAGGCCTTAAATGTTTCAGTTCATTCTGACAGTGTGTCTTATCAAGCAGGCTGCGTTGCCATGACATTAAGCTTTGTGGGAACGAAAACGAAAAACATACCAGAAACAACAACTATAAAAATCAAAAGTAAATCTTATTATGATCCAGTCAAAACAAACATTACTGAAAGCGAATTCTGGTTTAAACTTCTGTGCCAGATTTCTGTGCATTACACAATCAGGTGCACACACCTACCAAAGACTGTGATTATACACAATGCACCTGTACAAGTGTTAATAAAACCATACACCACAAAAACAAATTAGAAGTAAGTAATGCTATTCAAATCTGCCAGTGTGCCGAGTAATTTCTTCACTAACTGGGAGCCCGTCACAAATATCACACACAGCTGAACAAACAAATAAACATATGAATTAACAAATGAATGACCACAGCTCATATTGAGTGTTCAACGAGCAGTAATAACATCTCAATTTGTACTTGTACTTGCTCTCTCAAAGAAGCCAGTGAGGGCTAGCAGGTTTCCGTCAACAGCTTCAATCAGCCAGCCATACAATGCAAGGGCACACAGCCAGTTGCAATAATTGCACAACAAGGAGCGGAAGAAACAATATTTTCTCTGTGTGTCTGGGTAAGAAATACTCAGTTAGAGCAAAATAGATAAAACAAGTGACAGACAGCTCTAGAGAACACAAGTAACATTCAGGTGTTGCAGGGTTCATGTCAATACACCCAAATACATTTTACAAAATGCTCCCAGTGGTATCTGGCCTCCGCTTTTTTACCTTTGAAAGAAAACAACTCCAAATGATGACAATGTTGACAAGCAAGAATTAATCTGCCTTGAGTCCAATTTTGGATCCCCGGAAAACAGTACCTAATAGTACGATCTGGCCAACATGGATCCAGCAGACATGGAGGCAGAGTCTGACGCCGCTGCCAACGGCGCCAGGAATTACATTGCCATCTCCAGCCAGGAGGTGATCCTCAGCCAACATGAGCAAAGCATTCAGACCCTCCTGGGAGACAGGCAAGTTTGGTGACGCTGCTAGACGCCTGCTGGAACTACGACAGGGAGGGAGGAGTGTTGCTGACTATTCTGTTGAATTCAGAACCGTAGCAGCGGATGCTGGTTGGAATGACGCCACTCTAAGGGAGGTTTTCAGACAGGCCCGCGAAAAAAATTAAAGATGAATTGGCTTCTAGAGATGACCCCCAGAACCGGAACTCTTTGGCTATACGGCTTGATAATCGCCTGCGTAAGTGGCGCAGGGAGCAAGATAATGCATCTTTAACAACTTTTCTCTCTCACCGCCCCCTAGCCGCCTCGCCTAATCATCCCGTGGTTCAAGCATCCGGACCCTCACCAGCCCCTAGTCCAGAGCCAGAATCATAGTCCCACTTTCCGGAACCACCGACTACAACTCCCGGCCACCTTGTGCACCCCGCAACTATCCCTGCCAATCTCAGCCTTAGTAGATTCAGGTGCTGAGGGGAACTTTTTAGATCATGAGCTGGCGGCTGAGGCAGGTTTCCTCTCAGAGCCACTCCCCGAACCCATTACGGCCAGGGCCTTAGATGGCCGAATCTTAGCCCATGAAACCCACACCACGGTCCCCTTAGAGCTAGTAATATCTGGCAACCATCACGAAAAGATTTCCTTCAGTCTCAATTCGGCCCCCAGAACACCCGTGATTTTAGCTTACCCCTGGCTTAAGCATCACAACCCCCACTTAGATTGCTCGACTGGTAGAATCCTAAGCTGGAGTCCATTTTGTTTGGCCATATGCCTACAATCAGCCCCACCACCAGCAGGGGGAGCAGTTACTACACCCAGCCTTGAGTCCCCTGAGCTAACCAATGTTCCCTCTGAGTATCACGACCTGAAGGAAGTGTTTAATAAGGATCTAGCTGTGTCCCTGCCTCCACATAGGCCCTATGACTCTGAAATCAAACTGGTGCATTCCCTGGTGCACCACTTCCCACAAGCAGGCTATACAACATATCCCGCCACAAGAGGGATGCTATGGAGAAACTTATCAGCGACTCTCTGAAAGCAGGCCTAATCCACCCTTCCTCTTCCCCGGTTGGAGCCGGGGTTGACAATTGGGTAAACCTTTTGCAATAAGCAGGCAACCATGTCCAGATGAGATTCTACCGAATGAACAGTATGTACTCCACTAAAACATATAAGAGTAAGTTAGTTCATTTTTTCAAATTATGGTTGCAGAGCTGGTTCACAGACAAATGAAATCATTTCACAGAGTAACTAAATCTCAGAAGATAAGTGCTGATTACACCCACGGTGATGTTTGACAGGAAGGTTAGACTTATGAGAACCTATTGATATTCAACACTGTTGTTTAGTTTTGTGTTTTTTCCCAATTCACAGCACTTACACAAAAAAACATTAGAAATATGTTACATATTTAATTAATCAGGTGTTGGCAGCTGGAATCTAACTAATCTAAGTGCCACAGTTTAAGAATCAATTATCCTCAATGATGACAATCACATTAATTTAGGCTTTTAAGAGACATAGCCGAAGGATAGAGTGCAAAAAAAAGTTTGCACACTTCTGTTGTGTGACAGGGGTGGGGGTGTGGGATAATTTAGGCAGTTTATTCATTTTTGAAAGATGACTCTAGGCCCCTCAAGAGGAGGTGTGTATAAGTGATATCTGCTCCATAGTTAATTCAGTGCGATTTTGCAAGCACAAGGTCACTCATTGTCAGTATCTGACAGAGGCCCATTCAGAAGAATGAGATGAGCTCAGAGAGCTTTCTCATTCTGAGGCCACAGCTCTCGACTCATAATTATCTGGATGGTGCAGGCCTGCGTGACATTGTCAAGGAATACAAAGCTGTAATCTCTGCCTGGTTCTTCTGTAATGAATTAACGCCAATGGCGGTGAAACAGCAATGCATCACAGGCACAGATAGATTTCATTTTAAAGAGTTATCAGCGGTTCTATCATGGGAGTAGCTCCTGCAACATTGACTATTTAGAGTGGAATGACCTTTTCAGCATTAAGGTCTATGTGCCTGGTTAACAGTCAACCTTTCATTCCAAGCCACAGGAGCATTGTCAAATTCTCTCAGACATATTTAAAGAGTTTTACACCTGTGGAATTACAAATAGTTTCCTGCAGATAATACTGATATGCAAAACAAAACAGACTATTTTCACCTGTTAATTTTTCATTTGAGTGTTTATTATTAATTATTAATTGATTAACCACTGTTAAGAATTTAACTAGATTAAAAATGCATTAACCAACAATGTATGTTTTGAGTACCATTTCTCTGGAACTCACATATATTAACTTTTATACTACAAGAGGAGTTACTTCACTTTTGCAGTTCAGAAAGACTACTGGCACAACAAAGTAAAAATCCGTCAGTGGGACAGGGTAAGGCAAGATAAAGAGGACTGTAAAAGAACTTAATCAATGTAAATTTTGCAATACTGTCTTAAAATAAATTTCCAGTGCAACGTCAACATTGTGCCACCTGAAAAATCATTACCTAACAGTTTCAGTGCAAGTCAAAGGTGGAATACCGTGTCTGTGTTAGCTAGAACAGGCTGTAGTGAGGCAATAACTCACAATCTTTGCTTTATGGTGTAAAAGGACATGAGGCCAATTAACGTGGTGGACAATGCAGGACTTTGTGAGCTTCTGAACAACAACATTGAACCATGCTATCGCATTGTTAGCTGTGTTGAGAAGTGCCACAACTAAAAGAAAGATGAGCTTACTTTCAGCCGACAACATAACTGAAAACTTGAACAAGGCTGTGGTGGATAGCTGGACAAGTTAAAATTGTTTGTGCTTCATAATTGAATGTTTCACTTAACTAATGTGCCACTAGAATTGTTTACATAAAACTTAAACTGAGAAACAGACATGCTTTTTGTATCTTTTCAGCATATTATTAATGATTAAGTGGAGCTAATTAGCAGTGAGAGTTTCAGGAGCAGGACCACACATCAATCATGTCATTGCCAGCATTTCCAGAAATACCCACACGTCCCAAATCCTCTTCTTCTCTCTCATATTCTGTATCCCTTCCCCACACCATTTCTCAGTCCTGCCCTCCTCCTAATCTCCTTCTTGCTCTCTATAGGGTTATAAAGGGTCCATCCTACAGCACATTTCCCTATCACAGCTTCCCCACAATGCTTTGGAATGTCTATTCAACAACTGCAAGCCTCATACATTTTTCTGTTTCGATCATCAATAAATCTTTTAATCATATCCATTGATTGTGTGGTCGTTGCTAGTGAATCGTTATTGTTACCATAATCAACTATCGGTTAAGGAAAATGCACGAAATTTGCAACACTAGTTAATTTGTTTAGAAATGTGCCTACAGTAAAAGAAGGCACAATAACATAATAACAAGTCCTCCAAATTTAATAGCACAATAGGCATACATTGTTTGTCCATGCCCTTTAGAACAAGACGAAGAAGTGCTGTCTGATCTGATGCCCCTATCGACAGGATGGCATCATTGTGCTTTGAAAAATCATTACTGTTTTCACTGTCAGTTTTATGATGTAACAACACTATGGTTAAGGTTTGTTTAGCTTTAAGCAAAAAAACAGCTTGGTTAGGTTTATGGAAAGATGATGTTTTGGGTTGAAATAAGTACTTCAAATCATGTTAAGGGTCCTTTGTTGTTGTGGTTACAATAAAATGGTTGTCATACTTTTGTTTAGAAACTATGTTCATAGTCAGTTTGTAACTAGAATCAAACAGCGGCCTTGCGTCTTAAACTCTTGACCTATCGATGCGTCAACCCCACTGTCTTTCCTACATGGACTTTGTCACCTGACTTCCTCCTTTGCTCCTGTCAAAAATGAATCACGAGCACAATGTGCAAATAAAGACTAAAACCTAGCGTAATCTTCCACCCACCCTCTTCCGCTAATCATTCAAAACTTAGTTGGACAGGCCATTGGGATCACTGGGAGAAATCCTGGTAGGCAGCTTGAGCAACTTGAGCAGTAACAGTTGCAAAATGCTAACTGTTGAAACTAGAATTAAATTATAATGAATATAATAACATGATATATTATTTCATATATATCATTAACATTATACTTATTTACTTATTGTATTTAATGTTATAATATTACACTTATACATTCATTTGTACTAATTACTCTGCCAGGTTGTGGATAGTGCAACTGCAGTGGACAGATGTAGATTTAAACAGAGCCAGTTCTCCTCCTAACAGCAGCATGTCTCTATTTTACTAAAGTTATTTTTATAAATATTGTTTACATAAAGTGTGGTGTGGGTTGTGTTAGTGGTGCTGTTGTATCCGTCCCTGGTTCAAAAACAGGCTGCAAACCGCAATGCGACTATCACAGTAGGGTTTTCTGATCAGTGATCAGTGTTTTAAAAAGCTGTGTCCATGTTTTAAAAAGCTTTATGTTTATATATAATATTTTAAGGCACATGCTGAGTATCCAGATACCACAGTCTAATTCCATAATCCTCTACTGGTTTTCACATCATAATTGCACAAAAAGAGAAGGAGCACACACACACACACACACACACACACACACACACACACGCAGTATAAATATGTAATAAATTCTTTGTTAATAAACTCTGTTACTTGAACATATTTTACTGTGTTATATATTGTTGTTGTGTGCTCCTATTGTTTCATTTAGGAGAACATGTGATGGATAAATGTTAGCGTGGAGCCCTGCATAGTCATGGTCACACTGTTATGGTGAAGTTCATGCATTGTTGTACACATTGTTATAATGATGTGGTTTCTGCACAGTAACAGCACTAAAGAATGTTGACTGCTGCAGACAAGAGAGACTTGGCATTTCTTCTTTCCCTTGACACAGGAAAATCTGCAACAACAACAAAACACTTTATTCACATCTTTATTGTCTTTAATGTGAAAAGCCATCTCATTCAACATTATGCACCAGCACAAAAATAGTAGGTCAACAGATTCAGTTTAGTGAAAACCAGACAGCAGGGGATGTATATCAAATCGAGCCAGTGTCTGCTGTAACATGAATGTCATTACCATGTTCTGTTATGAACTCTGGCTATACTGAACATATTGTGAGTGTGAGTGTTGAGTATTGTGAGTGTTGATGCATGAGGAGACATATTGTATTGTTTACCAAGTTGCCTCAGCTGCTGGCTTTGAAGCTCTATAACACTTGTGAGTTTTCTACAGAAGACAACTTAGTTTGCATGTGATTAGTACGCAATAATTTTAGTACAGCAGTTAGCTTTCTAGATCTCTGAGATTTTTTTATTCCATGTTACATTTTTATCTGTTTTTTAAAATATTTTAATATTTCACTCTATTACAGTCTACACTTATGTCAGTCATATGTGAACCACTGTGAACTGCACCTGTATGAAACATGCTATACAAATAAAGTTTGGTTGATTGATTAAACAGAGATACAGACCCAGAGAGGAGTCAGAAAACAGACAATGGCCATGCTGAGATGTGTTGAGTAGGAGTTTTTTAGAAGTTAACTGCATGATATCCCTGCAGATGGACTAATCGAATAGAAAAATAGCCAGTATGTGTGTGTGCACAGTCTCTAGCTAAAAATATCAGAAGAGTCATTTTATGGTTCTTCACAACTGTGACTTCATTATCTTGACAAGACATATTGTCTCAGGTGTGAAAAGTTCTTGTCTTGTCTGGCATGTTTTCAAATTGACACTTAACTATTAGGGAAGTCAGTTTGCAGATCCGGAGGTCTGAGCAAAGTTTTGTTCAAAACTCCTCACACAGAATTTCACAGGACCGTGAGATTATGGGGAGAGTTGTCCCTAAAGAAAGAAAGAGGGATGACTGTGGGCACCTCTGCATATTAGCAGCCCTTACTGAATAAAGCACAAAACCTCTAAATTCTTCCCAGGGATTACTGTTTAGTTATAGCTCATTGAAAGAAAATATTGGCTCAAGCTCCAGCCCTCATTACTCTAAACCATTAAATTATGTCATTTCATTATTCAAACAAAAACATGAGACCTTGGGTTTAAGACTGAAAGCACTCATAGATACTGTTTAATTGAGAGCTGAATATTATTAGACATCTGAATCTCCTGTTGAAAGTGTCTTGTTTTTGTTGTTTTTTGGGGGCCACATATGACTTAAATGTAATGGATAAAAATAAAAAGTATTTTTCTTCTTGATCCAAAACTAAGCTGGTTTGACACCCTTACAAACTGGCTATTTATTTATTTTTGCCTACATTGCAGACACATGAGACTTCCTCCAATTGAAGCATTGAGCTGGCATACCTTTACAAAACCAGCTCCTCTTCTAAAGCCATCTTCCTGATGTATAATTCATATGGGAAGATGTTCAGGGGACACAACTGTGGTAATTAAGTTGTGTAAATGACAAGGTCATTAACAAAGTTTATATGGTAATGTCGTGCCCCAAAAGGAGATGGGCAGCAAGACGTGTCCTGCTGTGGATGCTGACCTCAGCAGGCTGCCCAACGGGGGCTGACGAGGCTTCCAATGTTGCATTAGTAAGGGAAATGTTAAACAGCAGTACGGACCTATTTACATAGACACCACCTAGTCATAAGAACTTTAGACTGTGATCTTGATTTTATTTAACATTGTTTATGGAAGCAAAACTTAGTGTCTATTTTTTATATTTTTTATCTATAAACAAAGTAAAACTATGTTTGCAACGTTCAACCAGAAAGTTGCTATTACATGTCATTCTTGGTCATAAAGACATGAGGGTGCCCAACTGCATAACAATACCATGTTTTACAAATAAAATTCAATAGAGAGAAGGCACTACAGTTGCTCCTGAATATTGATGATTACGCCCTTAATTCACAGGTCTCGTTCCCTCATCCCTTCCCCCGGCACCGATGGCCTTGCTTTGACAAATCTAAAGCAACAGAGGGGCGACAGAAGAGCAGATACTGCAGTTAAGTGGATGTAAGTCAACCTGCCAATGAAGGCCGTCCCTTAATTGCAGCACTTGTGCCACAAATCAACATAAATGGCCCTGGAAATGTGGCCTTGAAATTCAAAGCGGCATTGTTGAATCACACCTCTAAACACAGGATTAACAAATGAGCATTTAGGTCGTACATTTAGCTCAATGTAATTTTGCCATTAATGCTTTGAAGCACACACTATATCTCATTTGATGTAAAAATATAGAGAACTGCAGTTCTATAATTCACCTTACTAATTCCTTCCCTTTAGCTATGTTTTTTTCTATTATTCATTATTATACATTTCAAGCTCTTTTTTAATTTCTCTCTAACTAGCATGGTTTAGTTTGACCAGTATGGAAATGCATTTGGTGCCAGACAAGCCTGCTAAAATCGAGTTCTACCCATTCATGCAATTGTTTGAGTTAATGTAACAAAATGAGACAATAATGAAGACTAATGGCTTACCTCATTTGGTTAAATATGACATTTATTTTGATTACTTTCCTGCTTTGCAAAGATTTTATAATCTCTCTAAATTAGCCATCGCCTGTAATGTCCCTAATAATGAAAATATCAGTCAAAGTCCACACCTGTGTTGTTTAAATTATAAGGCTTCTTAAATTGTTTCATATTGTGAAGAAAAACATCATATCTTATGAAAAGGTTTTACTTTCCTCACCTCATTTGTGGAATTTCATATGACAACTTGTACGTTTCTGGAGCTAGTGTCCCAACTGAACACTTTACAGCACATGAGCACTTTTAAACAATTTTCATACTGCAGAAACATTACAAAAGAAATTTTGCTTTGTTGACTCACATTTATACTGCATAAAATTCTTTGGTACAGTCTTTGATCACGTCCATCTTTTCACAGTGTTCTACTGAATGCTAATTACTGGTATTACCTTTGTCAGATTTGATGCTAAAGCCTCCCTAATCCCAGTTTCTCCTCTGACAAGCTCTACACAATTTACAGAGACAGAGAGAGAGAGAGACGGATAGAGATGTATATAGAAGGAGACAGAAAAGTCACACACACACCAAATTTAAAAAATGAATATACTGTACATCAAAGCTATACACATATGGCACGCAACATGTTTGATGGGTCACCTTCTTTTGAGATCAGTCCAGAAACTACAAATGACACCATGTGTAAACAATGGCAGTGACAAAATTATTTTACCAAATTTTATTTTATTCATTCTAAGTACCACTGTATGTAGCTGTAGCACAACTGTGGGTGACTATATTACAATGTTTCTGCTTAAAAAGAGAATATACTATTTGTCAATTTTCATTCCTTTATGCCTGTAGTCTTCAAGAAGGTTTTGATAAAGTGATAAGTCCATAAAAGATGAAATAATTTTCTTTTTCGAAGTCAAGTCTTGTCTAAGTCAGCGTGATATTTTCTCTCTCAAGATTGCATACTGTTAAAGAACATGTTGCACATTAATATTCCAAATGTGATCTTCATCCTGGCTAATGTTAGCAAGTAGTTCCTTAATTATCCGTTTACATGGTGAAATAGTCAGTAAAAACTCCAATACAGTTATATGCACTGCATATTATTACCATTTGCCAAACCAATACTTAAACAGATTTGAATATGCTCAATAAAAATGCAATAGTAATGTGCACGTTAATGCAATTTATTTTTTTTAGCACACTATTGATTGTCCTTGTCAGTGAGTAATAACGCCTTGAATGGCAACAGGTAATCCATTGCTAAGGCAACCCATTGTGTTACCTTCAGTAAAACTTAAGTAATGAATCTATTACTCCTTATCAGGAGATTAATTGAATTAATTATTTTATTCATAAACATCACCCTAATTAATAAAATAAATCAGCACAATGAAGTGAATTCATGTCACAGTTGGGTAACAAGGCCCAAATCTCGACACCACTTACAACAGACTGAGGCTGAAGTGTACAGACAATATGCTTTACTAGGAAACTACTATCAGGAACTCAAAGCAACAGAAGATCCAAAACGGCAATGCTGACAGCCAAGACAGAGATTTAAATACACAAGCGATAATGAGACAACAGGCAACCGGTGAGGCAGAAGAACATGAGGTCTGATGATGGAATTAGCAGCAGCAGGTTTACAGAGCAGTGGAATACACTGATTTTATGTGGTGGACCGATGAGGAGGGGCTTGAACTAACTGCAAGACAGAGACAATAACCAATCTCTGTTTGTAGCTGTTGTTGGCTCACTGTTCCACAAAGCACATCAGAAATATCTGTGGGTCTCCAGCAAAGAAATCATATCATGACAAATCTTTGGGGGGTTAACATGTGGTCTGACAGGTAAAGATTACAGCATAATTTCATGCATAACTTTAACACACCACAGCTAATGTAGAAATGTAGTCATGATGCAAATTGGCGCAACCACATTCAATGTCACTAATTAAGACTTGATTCTGACCTGTGTATGGTTTGTCTTGCACAGCATGTCTCCCATCAAAATTGGTTATTGGCTTTTAAAAACTACCTATATAAGTGTCTTCTTAACTGGTGGCAAAGCCATGCAACCTCTGCTTTTGCTCCTGATAGTCATCCTTCACATGACCACATAAGGCCTTGTCAGGACAATGTAAAGATGGGAGACTGTCCTCCCAAGAAAAGAAACAGCATAATTTAATAAAATCCAGGGGTGCCAATAATGTTGACCAGAATGGTATGTTCATGGTTGTAGGCTGACTTAAGTTACCAACTCATACAATCCGATATTGTATAATCCTTTAAAATGTGCAAATTTCATTAAATTGTGCAAAAAATATCTGTTGGGATCAACCAAAATGAGAGAGCAGTATGCACCATGTGTATTCAAATGAGTCAAAATAAGAAGACAGAGGTATGCCTCATTAATATTGCCTTAATAGTACATGTATGTCTTTGACCAGAATACATAGTGTGCTTTATTTCTTGCTGCCACACATACAGCCCCATAATGAGGATAGAGCTCCCTATTGACACAACTATGCAATCAGAAAGTCAAATCTATGGTGTTTGTCTCTCTGAATTAGAGCTAGATATGAACTCATCAGTAAAAAAGAAAGAAAGGATGTGTGAATTGTCTTGGTCTTTGCGTTTGTCTGGATTCAGACAATCAGAATCTCTGCACTTGTAAAACGATACTGTCGCTGCAATTTAAATTTTCAGGTTAGGTTTTTTTGCAATCTCTGCCAGCATGGATTTGTAATGCATTTCTAACATGAATTTTCTAAACAGCCAGTCCTTTGGGATTTTGGAAATGGCCTTACTTTAAACAGGTCACAGAGAGACCACGGGGGGAGAGAAAGACACTTGATGAGCTCTAACAGACAAGCAAACCTCTATAGGAGACATTCTGTCCCCTAGTGGACAACAGGGGCCATATTCTCCTTTAGTTGGTGAAATCTGCTACATATTGACCTTTGTTATATCAACTCTGCACATACTCTGTACACCCACTACATGAAGACACATAATTTAATGCAGTCCATGTACATTTACATCTTTGTGTTGTCTTTCTGTACAATCTGACATTTCACTCTGCAATGGAATTTGTCATCCATTCAGTACTTGACATGCATTTATGGTACATCCTGCACTATATAAATCAAAACTGAATGATGAAAGAATACGATACCACGTATAACCCTGAATTTCGAGGTTGAGGAGAGCTGACATAGTAATCAGACGACAAAGGTATGGTAGTGGGTGGGATGAGTGTTGCTTACAAAAAACAAAATGTACAAAAGGTTCTTGTTTTGCTCATTCAATAGCAACAAACTGAAACATTATGTAACTGAAGTGTTTGATGGCACAGTCAACAACAATTTACAGAAACTACTTTACTCTGTTGAGCAGGGTTAAACATTATCTTGTATCTATGGTATGAGTATAGGATTAACATTCTGATATTGCTGAAACATTGATTACCCCCAGGCCCGCCATTAGGAATTTTGGACAGGGGGACAACATTTTCCAAACTGGGCCCCTCATCGACACCCAATCCAGTACCATCTCGGCCAGCCGGCTTAGTTCTAATACAAACATGGAAAATTTCAAAGAAGCTCTTGGCTATTAGTCTTATAGTGACACATATGGAGTTCCTAACAACATTTTCCAAATTCAGTGTCATAGACTCATCCAGGCAATGCTTACATATTCATTTACTCAGTATGAATATAAAACCCAAAAGGTCATTACAGTTTTTTGAACGAATACACATATTTCATCTATCAAATTCAATCTAGAGGACTACATTAATCAAAGTATTGGTCAAATTATGTACAAAATTGAAATAATGTATGAGTATCTGTGTCAGCTGAATTGATGATCATAATATAAACAGAGGTTTACCACATGTATAGCTTATTATACTGTAACCATATTTGCTGCTGTATCCTATGGCCTATGATGTGCTGCTGACTGATGTTTACTTAGGTCAGTTTTCTTGAGGCTCTTATAAGCAAACTTGTGGGTGTTACTAATCTTTATTCATATAAAGGGAAACACAAAATTCAGGTGGCAGGTGATGATTCCAAATATAATAGAATATGATGCAGTAAAGCTCTCAGGCTCTCTGTGTTGCTTTTAGATATAGATATATTTTCTCCTGTAGTTTAACTTTTACAAGCTTGTTTGTCATTATATAACACAAGGTTGCTGTATAATGAAACAAAAGTTTGTAGTCCCTTCATGCTGCGCACACAGAACTTAAATGGATATATTAATATTTGAATACACATTAAATGCGTATACAAATATTTTATGATGTCTTTGTTTGGGGAAGTAACCTCTTTAAATATCACTGTGGCACCTTTACCACTTCAATAATATTAAATAATTTTAATTCAGTTAGAAACTCCTGCTCTTTAGCGCATGTGTTTCAGCAGGCTTCTGCTGATGTTCAAAACTGTCTGCACATTCAGAATCTCTCCCACATATCTGTGTTCTCTGACGGGTCCAGAAAAAAAAAAGAGATAATATTACCAGAATGTCATCATTTATGAGAATTTATAATGTTTTTAAGCAGTCTACCTGCCCTATACTCTGCTGTGTATAAGCCTGCGATGTTGCTCTGCTGATTTGGCCCCTGCAGACACAGGACCTTTTGGGACTGTACTACTGGATTTGAAGAGGAGGTGGATAAACTAAACTTACTAAACTACACTTTTGGAATATCACCACAAATCCACACAAATGTTCACTTCAGCACCTCAGATAAAGTGCAGCTCACAGTCCCAAACAAAGCAGGTCTGCGCCTCAGATTTTAGATGTTATTTTGCAAAACTCTTTCATTTATTTACCGCGACTCATGGCACAAGATCACATCGCATCAGCTGGGAGGAGTTCACGCGTCCCAACTCGTTATTATCAGTTATACCTTTGTTTTTCACTGCACGAGAAAAATCGATATGTAGCCTTAGAACATATGAAAATTGTCAACTGCGCGTGTGCCACGCTTAACACCTGAGAATTGGCAGTTCTGATGTTACATTATTTAAAGGTTAAGCAAGCTAAAGTTTTCCTAGTCTGCCTGTTAGCTCCTCACCTTCGCCTGTCAGACATATATGGTGCTTCTGAACCCACTGGAGATTTGGCCATTGATTCCCTATAATTTTATTCTTTGTTTGTTTTGGCAGCTCTTTTATGGGCCCCTGGCAGCCTGCAGTGTTCGCTTACATTTGCTGGTCCTGCACATGTGAATGGCCAAATATTTGACCATACCATTTTCACAATAATAGTGGGGGTGGGTTATCACATGACAAGTTTGATATGTTTTAATGATAATACATTTATCTGTCATGTAAATACATACAAAAAAATTCTTATTTATAAAAGACAGTAAGTAAAGTGTCTAACTTGATCCCATTTAAGGGTTAACCATAGACCTTTGCTTGGGGCCCCCCCTAGGCCTTGGGACGGTGTCATCTGTACCCTTTGGCCCCCCTCTGATGGCGGGCCTGATTACCCCCAATGTCTGCTGAATGAAGCTGTGTCATATTCCAGCTCCACTGTTACTGCCAGAGACAATCCTCTGCAAATATATCCAGTGTGCTTATGTCCACTGGATACTTTGTTAAAGTGTCTCACTCACAGATCACGAGGCTCTTTTCTGTGCTGTGCTCTATAATCTTAATGCGTCAGCTGTATCTTTGCAGGCCCAGCTCATATCTCACAAAAGTATAAAAAAAAAAATTCCAAAGAAATAACAGACTGGAGAGACTAACTACTATGAAGTTTTTCCTTTTCCGAGTCAAGGGTCTAAGGATAGAGACTGTCGTATGCTGTACAGATTGTGAAGGCGAATTTCTGTCCCAACCCACTCTGTCAAAAATTATATATATTATATATGTTGCATACCAAGCCCATGACATAGTAAAAAAAATAAAAAACCTGTCCAGTCCTAATCCTGGAAGAATGACTCTCGTCCCATCCAATTTCCAATAACAAAAATCATAAAATAGTTATGGTTTGTGGTGTGGAGAAGGTTGATGGACCCAAATGCAGAACGCATAACGGAGGAGGTACAGTTCAAAGGGTTTATCCAACAAACTAAATGCGAGCCCACTTACAAAGAGTGGCTGAGTCCAGGGAATCCAATATCATGCAGGAACAAACAAAACAGGTGATCTAACAGAGAAATTCATAAATCCAACAAACACACAGGGAATAAAGCAGGCAACAGGATGAGACAGAGGAAAGTACTACCACAGACAGAGCATTGACATGCTACAATGACCAGACAGGGAATGCACAGAAACACCAAACATTTATACAAAGGGGTTAACGAGCAGGGCGGGAGCAATACAGGTGACTGGGATCAGGGTTAACGAGACACAGCAGTAAAGACGGAGACACCAATAAACTAACAACTAACAGGGAAAACAGACTGAAACTAAGATTAAACAGAATGTCTCGGGTTAGGTATGTAACCCTTGTTCCCCAAGAAAGGGGAACGAGACACTGCGTCGGTGACGACACTATGGGAACGCCTTAAGGCGTGGCAGGGCTGAACTATGAATGAAACTACTCCAATTCTATTGGTGTTGCTAAAAACTGGTAACATGTGACGGCGTAACCGGAGATGTATATAAGCACACAATGCTTCGAGAACCACTGCCAGGTCCCAAGTGGGAACCCTGGAGCGAGTCGCAGGTCTCATCCTCCGGGCTCCACGGAGGAACCGTAAGAACAAAAGAAGCTTCCCCAGAAGTCCTTCACTAAAAGGGGCGTGAAACGCCGAAATAGCAGCCACATTCACCTTGAGTGTGGATGGGGATAAGCCAGCAGAGAAACGTTCCTGGAGGAACTCCAGCACCGCAATTACCGGGCAGTTGACTGGGTCCACAGCACGTTCTCTACACCAGGTGGAAAAAACATTCCACTTCAGGCCGTACATCAGTCTCGTGGACAGGGCTCTGGAGCTGAGTCTCGACAGTTCTTGCCGTCAGGTCCGCCTCAAGGAACTGTGCCCCAGACCCACAGGGCGGAGCAAGGATGGAAAATCCGGGCCCCTCACTTGGGACAGCAGGTCTCTCCTCAGAGGGACCTGCCATGGTGGGCCGTCCAGGAGTGCTACCAAGTCCGAGAACCAAACTCGGGCCGGCCAGAACGGGGCTACTAACAGCAGACTGACACCGTCCCAATGGACCCTCTCCAGGATCCCTGGGAGCAGAGCGATCGGGGGAAAGGCGTACAGATGCAGCCTCGGCCACGTCTGCACCAAGGCATCCAGCCCTAGGGGGGCTGGGGGCGAGAGAGAGAACCATAGTGGAAAGTGCGTCGTCTCTAGAGACGCAAACAAGTCCACGTCTTTGGGGCCGAATTCTACGCGTAATTGCTCCACCACCTCCGGGTGAAGTCTCCATTCCCCGGGCCTCAGCCCCTGTCTCGACAGTAGGTCTGGCTCCCTGATTCTGGGTCCCAGGGATATACATCGCTCTGAGAGACAGCAGTCTCTGCTGGGACCACAGGAGGATCTGGAGCGCCAGTTTGTATAATGGGCGCGAATGCAGATCCCCCTGATGATTCAAGTACGCCACCACTGCCGTGTTGTCGGTTCTGACAAGGACGTGGTGGCCGCGAAGGTGGGGCAGAAAGCTCCTCAGAGCCTGCCAGCATTTACAGCATTTACGTCCATGACTGCACCCCACCACGTGAGTGAGGCATCTGTTGAAACAATTGTTCGCCGACATGATGCTCCCAACACAGGACCCTGGGGCAGGCTTATAACCCGTATCAGACGGCACGGGTTCCCCCTCGGGGAGAACCCCCTGGATTTCAACCACCACTGCAGGGGTCTCAGAAGGAATTATGCTGGACGCTGCTGCCATGAGACCCAACACTCTCCGAAAGTGCTTTACAGTGATGGCGTGACCTACCTTCACCCCGTTCATCGTGGACACAATGGACTTGACTCGTGCAGGAGACAGACGGGCCCGCATCATAATGGAGTCCCAAACCACCCCCAGGAACATGGTCCTTTGGGTGGGTGTCAGCAGGCTCTTTTTGGCATTGAGCCTGAGTCCCAAGCGCTGAAGATGACCAAGGACGACATCTCGATGTCATCGATGTCTCGATGCCAGTTCTCGAGACTGGGCTAAGATGAGCCAGTCGTCAATGTAGTTAAAAATGCGGATGCCCCGGAGCCTCAACGGGGCCAGAGCTGCATCTATACATATGGTGAACGTGCGAGGGGAAAGCGCTAGGCCAAAAGGAAGAACCCGATACTGGTAAGCCACGCCCCCAAAGGCGAACCTCAGGAACTTCCTATGAGAGGGACGGATGGTGATGTGAAAATAAGCGTCTTGGAGATCTATCGTGACAAACCAATCCTCGGATTGGATGTGACTCACGATAGCGGGGATGGTGAGCATCTTGAACCTGAATCCCCCAGAGACTGGTTCAGAACCCGCAGATCTAAAATCGGACGCAGCCCTCCGTCTTTTTTGGGAACTATGAAGTATGGGCTGTAAAACCCGGACTCTCTGTCTGGCGAAGGAATAATCTCTATGGCCCACTTTTCCAGCAGAGCGCGAACTTCTTGTTCCAATACCAGTCCTTGGTCCGAACGCACTGTAGTCCAGACCACCCTGGAAGCTGGGGGGGCAGACCCGGAACTGCAACCTGTAGCCTCCTACTACAGTGACTAGGACCCAGTGGGAGATATTCGCTAGGCCCCGCCATGCCTCTGCAAAATCTGCCAGCAGAACCAGCCTCTCGGGGCTGGCGACTGGTGTCATGCGCGAGCTCAGGCTCCTCTCGACTGCAGCCCTTCGTGGTGGACAGAACGGTGTGAGCTCTCCGGCTATTAGTGTGTCCCGAGCGTCGAAGCGGCGGGAAAACAACAGTTGCCTGAGCCGTTCCCCTGGGAGAAGACAGCAGTGGATCTCGAGCGGCTCCCTGAAGCGAGTGGACGGTAGGGGAGACTCCCCGAAAAATCACCGTGCGTGAGCTCGCTCTGCTGCCGACTGCAGCCCCTCGAGGCGGCAGATCAGTGAGAGCTCGTTGTAGGCCAGCGTGCTCCGAGCGCCGCCGTGTCTCTTCCAGCTGAATCACAGGAATCAGTATTCCAGTAAATTTCAGTAAATTCAAATATGTAATATCGGGTTATATAAATAAAATTGACATGACTACTTTATTCCTTATTCACCTGTTGGTGGATCTCACAGCAATCTTAATTATGATTGCACCAGTTGCTACATAACCATGAGACTTTAACAGATGTCAAATGTGTATGGGGTGGGATTCATACAGCTAATTAAGTCAGTATGTGAGCAGTCCATAGTTGATGGAAAGCTCTAGTCACAGTATGTCTATAAGTACTGTATGTCACACTGAAATATATTTGGTGAAACAATAACAACTATTTTCATTATTGTATATAGAGTAATACTAGTATTTAAGCAATTATGAAGAATCAGTAATATAGATAAGTGATAATAAAGAGAGTTAGATGTTAGGTTTTTGATGAATAATTTGATCCAGCTGATGCTCTCATTTGAACTCTATATCTAATTATTCTCTGTGTGAGAGCTGATGCTGTTCAGTTGACTACTAATTCTGTTTAATCTCTCTCTCTCTCTCAGCTCTCATAACAACGTCCTCAATCTACGGAGGTCAAGTTGTATCCGCTAAATATTTCTCTACTTCAAGCTAATTGGACAGTTACGACAATTAGAGATTTTGTCCTGAAAATAAGACTTTGATAACGTAATAATTGTTCTCTCAGTGCGCAGTGGACCTCCATCAACTTTAGCAATAGTACTGGTGCATGTTGGCCATCTGGACAGTCATTCATGTGCAAATAATGGATTAAGTCATGTCAAATGGAGTCAGACGAAATATAAATTATCCAGCCTGTATCATCAAATGGCATTTGATTAACACACCAAATGTCTTAAGTAATTTTGTTATCACAATGCATTTTTGGTTATTTTGTGTGTGTCATTTCACACCATTTAGTCTGTACTGACAAATAATTGTGCAGAGATGGCATGTCATTTAGGTGCAAATGTCATAGTCCGCTTGGATGGGTGGGTCAAGCAAACACAGAAAACAGAACACAGAACGTTCAACCAGGAGGTTGCTGTTTGTGGCCTGTGACTGCAGTTCGATTCCAGCCCACTGCCCTTTTCCTGCATGACTTCCTCTCTCTCTCTCTCTCTTTCTCGCTCACTCTCTCTCTCACATTTCCAGTCTCTCTTTGGCTGGTCTAAATAAAAGCAAAAAATGACAAACTTACCTCATATACCTAACTTAAATGTCTAATACTATACTTATTTTAAACCCAATCCAATTTCAGTGATATTTTCCTAAATCTAACCAAGACATTTTGTTGCCTGAACCTAAACCCCTGCAACTATTTCACAGCGTTAACCATGCATTTATTATTAATACCATGATGACGAAGGTCACCTGACTTACACTATACTATACAAAATATTAAAAATATATTTTTTCTTCTTCATTCCACTACTCTTGTGCATACATGCTGAACACACAGCCTGTCCTGCACTCCCTGTTCCCCACCTACATGTCCCAGACACACCTTGCAGAGATCGGCACTCTACGAGTGCACTCTTCTAGTTGAATGGTTGTGTATGTGGTCTGTTAGTGGATGATAACAAAATGAGGGGCTGTTTTTAAGACAAGAAAAAACATTTGAAATTGCTCTTAGTTGCATAGTCCTGACTCTTCACATAGATATAATACATTAAAATGTTCACACAAGCCTCACTCTCTCTGAAATTCTATCTAACCCACACAACCTGTAGTTTTGCAGGCCTGAAAGCCCTCTCACTTTCACATTCACTGCCATTATTATAGAAAGCACAAATGTTTCTATGCATGCATATTTTTTAAATGAACTATTTTATAATTTAAAGAATGTCAAAACATACTTGACAATATATTTTTTTAATTATTACAACTTTAATGATGGGTGTGATTTCCTTTTTACAACAGCTAACCCTTTGAGTCAATGGAGATAAGTGTTTATCTGGGCATTGCAGTTCGTCAGGGCTGCTGCCTCGCTGATAGACAGTGATCAAATCCCACTGTGATGCATCATTTATTCTTTTGCACTTACAGGCCACTTCAAGTCAATCCAATTTTAATTATATATTATATTCTAAAGTTTGTCTTAGAGGGTGTTAAAATCTGTATGAGGTAAGAACATGAAGAAAATCTAGAAAAAAACAACAGAGAAGCATACATACAGAGTACACAGAACTAACAGTATTGGAAGTATTAGAAACACAATCATAATAGTCTCCACTTTCCCTGAAATAGGACCATTTTCACACACAGCAAAAGTCAGACACCATTCACAGAGAGGAAGAGGTGATGAGATGCTTCTAAAAACTAACTTTCCAAGTCAAATAATTTAATAGAATTACCAAACTTTCCTAGCTCAGGATTTATGTACATTAGCCGCCTCTTGAGAGCAAACTGCAAACTGTTGTTTAAATATATATAAAGTATATTGTAAACAACAGTTTGCCATGTGTTATCACTCCAAGACAACATCCTTCTTTAAGCGAGGAATCTTTGTGTGTCTGTATGATGACCCCAGTCATGTTGAGGAGGAGGGAGAGAAGAAAAAGGAGGAGCTGCAGGTGGTGCAGCAGGAGCCGCAGGAGGAGAAGGACAATGGAACCAGAAAAAATAGTGACAGGTACAGGGGCATTGTGCAGGGCTGAGAAAACAATCACATGTAGAGATAGAATTAGAAAATGCATTATTGTTAGCCATATTTATTACTGATGTTCTTCTCATGCACACGTAGCTGTACAATCAGTAGAGACAGAGTACAGCACAGGGGAAGCTGAGCCATGGAGAGGCCTACTAAGAGCTGAAGTTGTGGGATTTGAGCACACTGTAAACATGACATGTTGGTAGTAGTATACTGTAACTTACGCTGCGCTCGTTTGAAATGAAATTAGTTTTAATTTCTTGTAAGAATATTATACTAATAGAAATAACTTATAAATACTCCACAGATTCTGTGCAACCAAAATAAAGATTTTTATTAATAAATTAAACTCAATCAGCAACAGAAAACTACTTCCTTAAAAGAGAAAGCAAGCATGTAACAAGATTTAACTGAAAACACAAAACTGAACACTTAAATTAGTAAAGACTTGAACACCCATCCTTCTTTGAGGGAGTAAACACGAGCCTACAGCGCCACAATTCCCAAGCACACAGCTCCACACTGCTGTCTGACCCTAACTGGTCCACTGACCCCATAGGGGTCATAGTCATTTACACTGTCCCCACCACTTTTTGAAAGCTTTTGTTAAAATTGTTCTGAAAAAGCTTGCACCTAGAAATGTTAACTAACAAATGAAAACAATGAGAAAACATGCAATAAGTGAGTAATAGTAATAAGTTTTCCCTCTTAGAAAAACAGACATTACCAGCGTAAATTGGAGCAGAAAATATCTCCAGAATGCAGGAAATTACGAGTTTAATGCTCAAAAACATCTGGGGGAGGAGCCCAGACCTCCCGCACATATATTTCTGCATGAAATATTTAATTATAGAGCTAAAAATCTTCTTGTCTTGTTCTCGTACATCGTCCGGTTTCATGACCCAAACGTATCATCCTACCCTAATCTGAGCCCTTAAGTCCCCACCACTTTTAGGGGGTGAACACCCCTAAAGTTCTGATCCTAGAATCGCCCCTGTAGCGACATAGTACTTCGCACCTGCCTGCATCATCTTAGAGGTGTGGTTACTTTTGGTGTGATGCAACAAACACATACTGTACATGCCCACACCAACATGCCTAACATAAAAGTTATATCAAGAAAGCTTATTGGACCTAATTCACAAATCTTTGCTTAAACCATGCCTACGAATGTTTAAAAATTTAACAAATTTACAAACCATGCATACGCACAAATGACGAATGCCTGCTTATCTTAGAAAATCTAAACACACATCTTTTAACTAAATGCATAGCATAAAAAAACCCATTAGTGCATGTGCACTACGTACAAGGCTTAAGTCCTTACCGCAGCAGCCCGGGTTCGATTCTAGCCCGTGTCCCTTTCATGTTATCTCCTCTCTCTCCCACATTTCCTGTCTCTCTCTTAAACTCTTCTAAAAATAAGAAAAAGGTTGTAAAAGGCACTATTTAAAAGGGTTCATTTATAATCTGATCAAAAATATTTATTTATAAATAAATAATTAATTTACATAATTAAAATATTCAACTTTGAAACCTGAGTGCCCCAGTCCTTGCTGACAATTAAGTATATGAAAATTTCCATATTGAAATTTTGCAGATATGGTTTTCTTTGTTTTTATTGACTTGGACTTGTCTTTTCTGGCTTCTACCTCGAACACTTATTTCACTTAATTCATGGTGAAATTCTTTTGCTTTTTTGCTCTCTCTTATATTCCCTATTTCTCTTTTCATATTCCTATAAAGCACTTTATAACTTCTGTTTTGAAAAAAATAAATACAAATATGTTCATGTACTTAATATTATGAATCTCAGCAACTAAACCACAAATCATAGTTATGTGACCTGTATTTCCACTGTTATCACCATTTAATTTATTTTAGTTACGGACTCAACGTTACTTCTTACTTACCAGTCCTGAAACAAATAGCACACAGCCTGCAGGCATAGCAGAAGAATATTAGACATATAAAGCATTAAAAAATTTTGACATCCACTGCCAATATACAAACATACATACATATTACATATGAATGCACTTTTTTAAAATTAACTATGTTGAATGCAAATACTGCATTTACATTTGGTTACTAGAAAATACATATTTGTTTGCTACAACTTCTTATTCCATTGACTGACATCAGTGATTTAGCGTGTCATAATGTTTGTGCGTCTAGTTGAGCACAGCAGCACCTGAGAGGATAGGAACAAGTGTCTCTTATTAAGATTTAAATGTGACAGATGAATACATACATCCAACAAGCCTTGGAGAAAGCAGCTCTTTTCAGCCAAACATCCAAGATGTTCTGTATTCTCTCCAGAATCTCTTTCCCATGTAGATCGCCTACAACCCTATCAAATAATATAAATAATATATGAGACGTAAACTCCATCAATTTGTTATTGTCATGGATATCTAGCGAACAGACTGTTTTGTTTCTGTTTTCTATTTTACCTCAGGCCATGGTAAGCACACTTGTCAGTGTTCCCTGGGATCTCACCTGGTTTGTGTGTTTGTGTGTGTGCAGTCATGTAGGATTTATTTTCTTTTTACCTTTTTCACATATGGGTAATCATGGGTGTGGTGGATTTACAGTGTTTTCATTATGGTTGCATGATGATATCTTCTGAATATACGTAGAAAATATATACGTAATATATGTAGAATAAAAACTGTATGTGAGACTCCCACACTTTTTCAGTTCGACAAAAATGTGCAGAAAACCTTGAAAATAAAGTAAAATGAAATTTGCAATTAAATCTTCAAAACTAAAGGATGATAACAATATCTTCGTATTCTTTAGTGGAAAACCGCAACATAACACAATTTACAGAAAAGATGGTTGCATTCAGTAGAAAATTTATTGTGGTTGGGCTACCACAGATCAACAGCACCACTAAAAGAATAACAAGGTTTCTATTGCAAGCAGTTTCACTCTTGGCAAGTGCTCTAACACACTGGCTCTGCTACACATTGTAGAATCTTACCTTATTTGCGAGGAGATGGAGGATGTGCAGAGATGTGAAAATAAGCCCACACTTCCCAATGAGTATTCCACTCACAGCTCCCTGACCTTGAGGTGAGCTTATCCCTGACCACTGTGCAAAGCTGCATGAATTATAATATCCACCTAAAGGTCCAGCCCCAGCCTCTGCCCTGACCAAACAGCAGGAGGCCTCGCACAGCTTCTCCTCGCCTGAGACCAGCAGGAGTTTTTCACCACAGTACAGCTCTGCTCACTGAACGATGGAGTCTTGGCCAGTCAAGACACTTGGTTGAAGAATACAAAGCGAGCATAAGGATCATAGAAGAGCTGGTGGTATTTTTTGACATATTGTTATTGCAGAAATTATTAGTCCACTGTCACAAAGATTTGGGAGATGTCAGATTTCATTTGGATTATTTAGTTGCTGGTTGCTGTGTCTCTACTCTAGGGGTTAAATGATCTCTAACACTTGGTTGAGGAGGTGATGTGTGTTAGGTTTTGCAGTGTTTTAGACATAATTATCATTGCTGTCTTCTTCGCTGTATCAAGATTCACAATGAGAACATTTGTTGTTACTGTTGCGTAAATATACTTGTATGTATAGTATGTATGCATGTAAACATATTTACTTTTAGTACTATTTTAGAGAAACCATGCAGCATTTATGTTCACATTATTCTAGTGACATGCACAACAAATGTGCCATGTCAATCATAATTCTGTAAATTAAAAATCTTTTTTGAGCTGTTTTGCTGAAAACAGTGGCCAATTGGGCCAAAAGACAACACAGATCAAAGCCATGAGAGTGAACCAAAACAGTAGAACTGCAGGTCAGTCTGCAGAGTTGGGTGAGTGGAAGAGATGGGTTAATTACATTAAATTTACTCATTTGGTGACTTACATTTGAGGAACAACATACAAGCATCAACAAAGCATGAATACAGCAAGAGATCTACAACTGAAAATACATACTAGTAAGAGCAGCAATAAATACTAGTAAGAGCTAATAGCACATGTGGCATCTATGGGGTAAATGCCTAGGGAAAGAAGTAAGAGTTAGCAAAGTAGTGCAATCAAAACAAGAGAAGAAGAAGAAGAACACAGGAAGTGCATGTTAGAGGTTAAGGGTTAGAGGTCTTATAAGAGAAAGTGTTCGCCGAAGAGATGAGTTTTCAAGAGCTTCTTAACGCCCCTGCTCTGATGGCATGTGCTCATCCCACCATAGTGGTGTTGCACATCAGAAAAGCTGTGACTGAGATTGCTTTGTATGTAGGGATAGCAGAGCCAGACGGTGTTCGCTGGAGGAGCGCAGTGGCCGAGAAAGAACATAAGCTTGTATTATGGAGTTTAGGTAGATGGGTGCAGACCCAGTAGGTACTCTGTATGCAAGCATTGAGTGACTTGAATTTGATTCGGGAGGCCACGGGTAGTCAGTGGAGGTCGCTGAGTAATGGAGTGACTTGAGTCCTTTTGGGCTGTTCAAAAACCAAGACACCCTGCTGCATTGAGTTTCACCGCACAAGCTGGAAGACCCACTAGGAGGGCATTGCAATAGAGCACTACACACAAAACATGTCACATACAAGTAGTCACATGATTCATTATGAATATAAAAGTACTGATTATAGCTTCTTTATGTAAATTATATGTAAAGACATATGAAGGGGATGAATTCCTGAATCAGAGGTGGTTTGAAAGGACCATAATACTGGGAACGGATTTAGTGCTAGGCTTGTTCCGATTGGCGTCTGGATCGAGTATTGACAATTGAAGGGATGATCAGCGATTAGTTTTTCATGTGCTGATATTAAGGCGATTTTAACTAACTCACTATGAGAGCTAAAATCACATAAAAACTGTCTCTAGAATCTGCACGACACAGCAGTGTGTTTCCATTTATTGATTTATTTGTGGCGACACAACACGATATCAACGCAACTTACTATATGCTATTTAAAATGATTAAAATCATCATACATTGAGGAGCTGCAAGCAGTGCATAGATTCACTCAGCACCTCTTATTAATTATGAATCCCACCAGGCGTATCATTTATTTCAATGTTTCAAACTGAGGTCTTCCCAAGCAAATACACAGGTATTGTGAAGCTTATGCAGTGAGGCAAAAAGAAACAACCAGCTCATGTTATGCCCCTGTGATTAATAGGTGCTTTCAGCTGATTTAGTTTTTTTTTCCCTTTTTCCTCACTATACAGTAAAAGCCACACAATACATGTGCAATACCTACAAGACTTCTCAGAGATCGCAATAAATTACACCTCCTAGGGGGCTTCAAAACTATTCATTGTGCAGATTATTCTTTGTTTTTCACAACAGAGCATAACTTCTCATTGAATTTCACACTTGCATCTTGCTTTCCATTTTCCTTTCTGCAAAAAGAGATGCAAAATGTTATTCTATAAATACCATCTCAATACTTTCAGTTATAACTAATAACCATCATATTTTGGTGTTAAAATAGTAAAAATAAAAACAATGGTTCAGCAAAGCAGTAAAGTGCTGATGCAGTCAGGGAAGAGAGCCAGCCACGATGGAAGGTGGGACTTTCATATCCTGTAGTGCACTGGGCCCAAGCGCTCTACGTCCAGTGTTGGGAACGTTACTTGAAATAAGTAATTAGTTATAGTTACTCACTACTTGTTCCAAAAAGTAACTGAGTTAGTAACTGAATTACTCTGTAATAAAAGTAACTTGTTACCATATGGAGCCAGATGAGTCTCATAAAGGATAAATACACACACTACATTCACATATGCACACACAGGATTCATATATG
>JAPMOB010251108.1:0-24880 GCA_029875015.1 Lepomis gibbosus
AATTAATTCAATCCAACTAAATGGAACACTCACAAGATGTCACCAAAATCACTCTGTCCCTTTTAAATTTTTCAGAAAATTATATAAGTGTATCGAATTATATCAATACACTGAATAGCGTGATATATATCGTATCGTGAGCTGAATATCGTATCGTATCGTGAGCTGAATATTGTGATATATATCGTATCGTGAGCTGAATATCGTGTATCGTATCGTGAGATTAGTGTATCGCTACAGCCCTATCCAGCACTGTTACAAACTAGACAAATATGGGATGTTGGACTTAGATTCATTTGACCCTACATTGCCCCTATATGTTTGAGTGGTCGGATGACTAGACAGGTGCTATATTAGGTATAGTTTATCAGTTGAGGTCCACAACATGAGCACAGTCAGTACCTTTCTTCTAGGTCCCGTTTATCCAGCCAGACCAGCTGACCAGACTCCCCCTCTAACAATACTTTGTGTTTTTGTCTGTCTACCAAACAAACTGTCACTTTAATAGCTGGCTATAATGGCTACAGCTATTCATGAAAAAATGTCTCACCTGCCTGATTTCTTTCTAAAAGATAAGCTAGTAATGCACATAACACAACCTCCAAGCTTGACTCAAACTGTTAACTCATGGTGCTCCACAACTAATATTTCCCATTACTCAACACCAGAGACCCAGCAAACATGCTGTTAGGAAATATCATGCTAGCTAGCTGATTCTCATTTTTGGTCTGATAAGTATGGCATTTTTCTTTTGTCCTACAGAAGTGGGTGTGGCTTCATCTAATGCAACAACCTAATAATTGACTAAACCCTTAATTGATGAGAAGAGTAGACGACCAACTTCTTATTGCTCAGTTAGTCCATTCCATTTGGGAGTGTGTGTTTATAGAGTTGATCTCTTATACGTTGTAGGGCTACCATTGTAGGACTGAAAACCCAGGGTTAAACCTGAAGATACCTTGCAAACATTAAATCCTGCTTCTCCAGGCCCCCGGAGAGTTTCTGTGTTTGTTTACACTACTAGCACAGGAGCTTTGCTTCGCGGCTTGGACCCCTAATAATTAAGTTAATATCCTAAAACGTGCGACAACTAGTCAATCAATGGCTTCCACTAATGAATACTCGTCGCCTAAATTGGTGCAGTGCTAGTTTCATCAAAAGTAGGTTGGGAAATCGATAGCCTCATCCATGACCTCACTCCGGTGATGTCATTCACTGACCCAAAGTCCTAGCTACAGAGTTTTCCAGCGCGGGGTGCCTGCCTCCTCCACCTACCTGGGGTCTGCAGCCCAGGCTTAGGAAATGGAGGCTTGGAAATGTCCAGCAAAACCACATGACCTCTCCTGAGGATTTGCACTTGGATAAGTTGTGTTTGTTGTCAGAATGTCACTTGACAAACAACATACTTAATATTTTTTCTATACTTAAAGTAGTGGTCCAAAAAAGTTAAGTTTGTTCTGTTGGTGGCACATCAGGAAAGGCACTGGGATCAAGAAAATGAAGAGGGGTTATCCCACTGTAAGCAAATATATTGCATTAAAATGTGATATTTTGTCCAGGGAGTCCTCTCTAGAGTATGAATGTGTTTAGTAAATTTCATAAATTTTAAATTTTGTTATATAAAATTGGAAATTTTGGCCTGATAATGGGGTTAGAGGAAAGTAATTATCTGGAGACCATGATTATCCAAAGTAAATTTTATGAACATACAGCCATTATTTTTCAAGAACATATTCGTCTTATACCCTATTTTGATTTGCTGTTAGAAAACAACAGTTTTTTATTGTGTTTACACACAAGAACCTGCTGCCAGGTCGACGCAATAGCAGCACCCCTTAGATAACTGTAACTAAGTAACTTTTTCAGACAACAGCCTTGTCGAGATATCTTGCTCAGGACCAAAATGTGGGCCAGACAGATGGACTGACAAATTGACCAAATGGCAAGTGGCCGGCAGGACTAACCTGAATTAACTCCAGGCCCTAGGACACAACCATGGTATTAAAATAAATAAGCAAGTCCCTTGAGAAGTAGCTCTGATGGGGAGGACGGAGCCAATCCCAGCTGGCATTAGGCGAGAAGCGGGGTACACCCCATCCAATCCAAATTTATGTATAAATCACATTTAAAAACAACAGTACACGCTGTACAATCAAAAAGGACTACACAGTAAAACACACAAAGACAATAAATGGTGAAAATGGTAAACTCTACCTACTCATCAGCATGTAAACCAAGAATCTGCAGCATAAACAAACAAGCAACAATGACCCTCTTTGCATTAGTAAACACTGTAAACACGTATGTTATTAATCTGGATTTAAGGTTAATGAAATCCTTGAATGAAAGAGTCAAAGTTTAAATAAGTAAGTAAAATAAATAATCTATTAGCAGTATATTGGACAACACTATTTTTATGCGTCTGGTTTTAAAAACCTTTCATAGCAGGTCACTACCAACCAATCAATCAGCTCTTATTGACAGGGCCGTTCTGTAAATTGGAGACAGTGGAGGTCATGTGCCGAGTCCTCACTGCCAGCCACAGCATCTGCTGCGCTGCTGTCAGACACTGCAGGCTCTGACTGAAGTGACAAATGACTACACTGACAAGGTCCTGCTTAAGGTCCTCAAGGATCAGCGGGGTTGAAAGCATCAAGTGCACGCGTGTGGGAGTGAGCATGGTGGTGGGAGATTAAGAGAGAAATACGCGGGCAAATCCTATTTGCTGTTCATTTGTGCAACAATTCAACACTTCCTGGCACAAATTTGAGCAATTATCTTTGTTTAACGTGCTTGTTGTGCAGGTGGTAAAAAGATGAGCCATAAAGGCATAACGAATTATACTTTGTAGTTGGCTGCTGCGTTTGCCTGGTGAAGGTCCAACTTTTATTTAGATCAAGAAAGTCAACGGGGCAACTTTTCCGCTTCATTTCACAGTTACACATATATATATGGAGGACAGAAAATGACTTAGTCATCTATACAAAAATATAAGCAAGCCATTTTATTGCCAATTAATGGATATAATGATCTACATAATATATTTATACTGTATATATACACATGATAAAATATAAAGAAATACAATAAATCCATACAAAAATATTGGGAATTAATCTGGAAATAAATAAATCAATGTCCTCAATTAACTTCTATATTTTTTTACATCTATGTGCTTGTATAGATTTATACTTTATACCTGTATTTTTACATTACCTCATTTCTTTCTGTATTTCTGTGTCAGTATGGTCATAGGAGTGTGATTGATTTGGCTCCATTACTTGTCCCTGGTTTGGCCAGCTGACCTATCCTGCCTTAGATTGAGGCTGGGACCACCTGCTACCTACCTTTATCCAATGATCTGTTGAAATTAAAGCATTTTTTGTCTTCCATAATTCTCACATGGAAGCTCCCGAGTACAGCTGGATATATGAGCTGCTGAGTGCCTTGCTCAAGGGCACATTGATGGTCATTTATAAAACAGCAGAGCACTTTACTCATTTTCTTTCCCCAGCAGCATTTTTCCTGCCAGTTGAGCAGTCATTCACAAACAGAAGTACAAAGCAACACAAAAACAGACAATATCACTTTTAATATTCTCTGCCAAGCAGCGCTCGCTGTGTGTGTAGTGTTTAAAGTGTGTAAAAGGCTTTTTCCTGACAGCCACAGCTTTGTTCCCAGAGCTTGTCACTGAGCAGCAAGCCATACTGATGAAAGCCCAAAACAGATAACGCCACAAAGGGAGGCTTCAACTTCACAGCCTGCTTGGCCTTAACTTTCCCCGGGCTTGGATAAGGGAGAACCCTGTCATTTACAACAATGCTACTGTACAGCGGGCTCGCTTGTCGCCTGACTTGGAATCTATGCAGATAAGGACCTCTGAAAGAAGAAGAAAGCCCCCTACAACCCACACAGCAAGAGGCACAAGCTGCAGGGGTCTGCGTTTAGGAGATTAGCACGAGTTGTGCCGCAGTTTGAATCCACTTAGTTTTAAATTGGAAGGGGGGGGCTGTGTTTTCTCTTTGACAGCTGAACCTGATCCTGTTGTTATCACAAAGAAACTGCACTTGGTTTAGAAGTAACAACATCGCCTATGGCACTTGCTCTGGCTCTTAGTTCTATTTCATAGTGGAAACAATTACACTCCCAGGCCCCGTGCACAGAGCAAACACACATTTGCTTAGTAATAAAACAAAATCCCCCTGCCTGTTAGCTCCATACTCACTTGTTTTGTTGCACTTGACTTTGGAGAGAAGTTTGTGCGCCAGTAGAAGATCTCCACTCTTCACTGCCACCAGCAGATCCTGTTCTTTCCCCATGATTACAGACCTAACCAGAGACACACCAGCCAAGGTTGCTTTTTTTTGTCTTTTTAATGCTCCTTCAGGCGGACGGTTTCAGCAAACATTTGTCAACAAGTGAACAGGGAGCGCCGAATCCCAGCCATGAAATGACTTTGTGGACAGAAGGCTTAGCGGCATCTAGAGTGAAGGAGCCTCAAGTAAACCGGTCCAGGAATCTCTTTTCTCTTGTTGTTGGGGTTTGGGTCCATTATCACTGCTGGCTACTCAGCTGTTTGATGATGATCTTGGATCTGGAGTTACAGCAGGACTAGTCGAGGTTTAGTTCAGTTTAGTTGCCTGCAGGACTGAGTGTATGTTCATAATCTGTCTCCGTCAGCCCGGAGGAAGCGGCAGCCCAACCTGCCATTACACTGCAACGGGAATGCTAAAAAAGAAGAAAGAAAGAAGAGAGAAATCACTATGATGATTTAAAAATATATTCACTACCATAACTATGACTCTGCCATTTTTTCACTGTAAGACTGTTGGGCTGGTTATCCTGGGTGCTTGTAGCACACAGCGTCAAAGACTGGCAGTGAACGCTTGCTCCAGTGTGTACTTTTTTTTTTTTACTCACTGAAGTTTACATTTTAATTTAATTTCAACTTTATGAAGTTTAAATCCCAATTTTAATTCTTGTATTGCTGCTTGTGTTAATATATAGTTATTAAAAGTCCTATAGAGCCTGACTGATAGATCAGCCTCACCAATATAACGGCTGATACTAGCTAGATCCAGATATATCCAGGTTTGTCCTGCATAGAGAATTACGAGGCGGCTGTGTCCGTCAGATTTGGGCCTGCCTCCAACTTTTAACATAACTCTGAGAGACTGTTCGTAGTAAACACTATTTTCTAGCATTTGTTGCACTTTGTGGATTTCTGTCATGTGTAACTGCACTTACGTCATCACGCTAACGTGGTGACGCTGTATCATTATCAGCACGGTGCGCCGAGACAGCCATCTGATTGGCTGCACCTGCGGCAGTGCTGGTCACGTCTCTGACACGCAGCAAAAATGTTTTTGAACATTTAATATCCAGGACTTCACATAAACATCCACACACGAGGGCCCAGTGAGCTCTTAAATTACGTAAAAAGTAAAAGTAAAAAGACCATACATGTGTGCACGTGATCAGGATGGTACCACCACCTCCGCCTCATTTTGAGCCAGGTAAAACCCTGTATATTGTATTGCATATAGGATGACTGATAAATACAAGTAGCTGCACACGCCACAGAAATGTTAGATGTATTCTATTAGAAGTAGTTTCTTTATAAAAGTTCTTCCTGTAAATGTGTTCATTTGTGTTTTTTGATCATTTTTTGATAGATGAAGGCAGTCAGGATTAAACAAGCGACTTTAACTTGACCCAACTTTTGTTTGTTTTCTCTGATCCAGGAAGCCCCGGCCCCACGGGAGCGTGCAGCTAATCTTCCCTTAGAAGAATTCAAGTTTATTCTGTGTGCAAAACAAAACCACCATTAGGACTAAGAGGCAATATTGGAGGGGATTGTTCTCTCCTGGCACTCTTTACCATGTCTCGTAGTAGTACTTAGTTACTATGTAAGCGATGGAGAAATGAAGCAGCAGCCACATGTATTGAGATTTTTAAAAGTCGGATGAATTTGTTTTAACAGACCTGAGGGCTTTTTCTTCTCCCTGACACCCCAACAAGATTTTGTCTTGGGTTGAGTTGGAATTCACAGTCTATGTTGGGGCCAGGACACACTTTGCAAGTCAAACACATGCGTAGGCAATCTCATCTTGCTGCCTATTTAGGGCTGTTAGACAGATAGTTCAGTTATTCCTCCAGACTATTGTGTGATCATGGCGCAGTGTAAGCCAGCAGCAGATGCCAATGCATGTCTTTGCACTGACACCTAATCTAAAACTAGCCCGGCACCTCGCCAGGCAGTAAACAACTGCATGGCCCTTCACTGACAGGATCCAGAATGTAAACAAGAAGGCCGAATGTCAATGAATAAATCCTTCAGTGTCTGTTTTATAGGTTAAGCAAATGAAAGCATCTGAATTTATTATCATTGCTCTTACTTTTTAATCCTAAAAAAACGATTGTACATTTCATAATTGGTTTAATAACTGATAAATGTTCTGGAGTACACATTACTTAACACTCCGTTCAATCTTCTGCAGACATTTCAGACCAAACGCCATTCTCATGTCTAGCAATTTCACCCCACCTTCCCTGGCAGCAAAATTATATGTCAATTATAAAAGGTTTTAAGACATTTAAAAAATCATTAGTATTGCTTGTCACTTCGGCACATATCAAATCCACAGATCTGTAGTAACATCTCAGTAACACCTCAAGATTTCTAGCAGGTTCACCTGCGCATCCTCCACATAAACACAGAGTGGTGGTCAAGGGATTGATGAAAGAGTTTATTAAAGTTCAGATTTTATTCAAATGTGGTTCTGTGTGGTGGATTGAGTATATGCCGAATTTGCTAAACGACACTAAAAGCTCGTTTAAAGTTATCATACGTGTTCTACTGTTTGAGTATAAGTAAACTAACAGGAATGTTAGATTTTTGACAGCGCAGGGACAGTTTCCACTGTTATTGGAACACTAGCGAAATTCAGCAGGTATCTCCAATTGAAGAAAGACTTCTTTAAATACGGACAGCCAGTCTGTCTATGTGTTAAAATTCATTAAGGAGTGTTCGCTGCTACTCATTCTCCTAACATTTACGTTAGCCTCTCCTCGTTTGTTAACTTGTCATTCTCAACTGTCAAGGTGCTCGACTCCCCGGTCACGCAAAGTCCATAAACACACGTCTTTTCATGTATAACGCGGCATTATTTGTATAAGTCAAAGGTCGTTTTAGTTCGCTTTGTCAGAATAAATACGTTTACAAAGAGCAGTGTTCTTACCTGTTGTAGATAGTGAACTGCAGGTGCTATCAGACAAATTCACCGTAGTTAAGGCGGGGAGAGCGCTGGACAGCACGAGACGGAGGAGCCAGTGTCAAGTGAAAAGCACAAATGTATACAACTTCCGATTGTAACTTTCAAAATAAAGCTTTTATTAATTAAACCGCCACAAACATTGAAACATTGGTGGTCTAATTGTCTGTCTTTTCACTTGTTTGGAGTATGGTCAGCAAGTTTTGTATATACTGAACATTTCAACGTCAATTTCTGAATTACTGAGTAGCAACCATTTCGTAGCTCTGCCAGCCACGAAATTATTTTTTTATTTTGAAGGCAATATTACATAACTTCTGTTATCAATTATATTTCTTTATTCAGACCAACTAAACTAAAGTTTTATGGATGCTAAATATACCTGCATAACCGGGACCCCACAGAGTTCCTACATTTTAAATAAAAAAAGTCATTAGTTAATCAATAACAATAAAACTGATACACATTCAGGGTCAGGATGCAATTTAATATACCTGCAGGGACTCGTATAAATATTTTTGTTGTTTATTATTTAACTTACCTGAGTGATTGCAGTGAGAATAAAACGTGCAATTAGCTCATGCATTATTTCTAATTTAGACCACTGCGGGAAATTAAATTATTGCCTATTTCCCTGCATGAGATATTTCAGAAGACATTGAGCACAGTGTAGTTATGTGATGGCGACATCTGCAGGTTAAAAACTTGTATTGACATCACTTACCAAATTCGAGCTGTGTTTTGTAATTTCATGCAGAAGTAAAGGCATATATAAAAAGGTTTTCAAAAATGTTTAGCTAGATTTTCTAATATTTTTTAAAAAATACAACTCTAATATTTTTTACTTGTCAGGATCATCATGACACTATAAAAGCAAATTTTTATTTATATATATATATGTAAACTCAGCAAAAAAGTAATCAATCACTTTAAACTGCTTATATTTTCAGTGTGTAAATATTTGTATGAACATTAAAAGATTCAAAAACTAAGACACTAAGACATAACCTCAATTAAGTTACGTAACAGAAAATAAAAAATGTGTCCCTGAACAAAGAAAGGTCAAAATCAAAAGTAACAGTCAGTATCTGGTGTGGCCTGCGGCTGCATAAATTACTGCAGTGCATCTCCTCCTCATCAACTGCACCAGATTTGCTAGTTCTTGCTGTGAGATGTTATCCCAATCTTCCACCAAAGAAATATGCAAGTTCCTTGATATTTCTGGGGGGAACTGTTGCTTACAATCAGAGGTCACACACCTATGGAGCAACTAGGGGGTTAAGTGTCTTGCATTGGCGGATCTCACAGTGGGAGATTGAACCCAAGTCTATTATACCAAAGACGTGTCTTACCCACTCCCCCATCACCACCCCATTCACACCTGAGACCTAACACATGTCACATGTCAACGGGGCAGGAAAATGGCTAATTGTGCCCAATGTGGACATTTTCACTTAGGGGTGTGCTCACTTTTGTAGCCAGCGGTTTAGACATTAATGGCTGTGTGATGAGTTATTTTGAGGGGACAGCAAATTTACACTGTTATACAAGCTGTACACTCACTACTTTACATTGTAGCAAAGTGTCATTTCTTCAGTGTTGTCAAATGAAAGGATATTAATCAAATATTTACAACAATGTGAGGGTACTCACTTGAGATATATATGATGTATGTTTTTCGTTTCAAAAGGTTAACGTCTGGTCACAAGAGGTCTTCTACTTGTGAAGTCCATTCTGTATGTGACCAGGAGGTTTCATGTTTCTACATGACATTTGTGTAAGTTGCAGATGAATGGCTTCCAAATCAGTTGTGGTGTCACAAAATCCTGCTGGTACGTCCAGGTAGCAGAAATTTGACTTTGGTGTTAGCTGGGTTATTTAAAA
Source organism: Lepomis gibbosus (assembly GCA_029875015.1). Lineage (NCBI taxonomy): Eukaryota > Metazoa > Chordata > Actinopteri > Centrarchiformes > Centrarchidae > Lepomis > Lepomis gibbosus. Next base: position 9,159 of record JAPMOB010251108.1, read on the forward strand.
AGTCTCTGCAGTGGCACACCAGTCACAGCACGAAGATCAGAGATGAGAGCTGTTCAACAGTTTAACATCCTATCAAAGGATTTCCACTTACGTAGTTGACTAACAGATGATTTAATAGCTAAAAGGCAAATGAAAACAATAATCACTAAACAAATAAAGGAACTATAAAGGAATTCAAATCAAAGAACCCATCCGTCATAGAACAAAAAATAGCAATAACAAACATCTTGAATTTACTTAAGCCCTTAAGTCCCAGGTACCTGGGACAGCAATCGATTTTTGCATAAAATGCAAATGAGACATCCATGTCTGATCCTAGTATTTTGTCATTCTATCCATGTCACACACATCCGTGAAGCTAGGAGGGTTAGATAGAATCTCAAACCAACCATTTTTTATCCACACCAAACACACAAACACCAAACCTCTAAATGAGCTTATATCACAACATAATTTGCTCTGTGAACACTGCCCGTGGCCACAGTTATTGCCATACAGATATCTCTCATCTCATCCTACACCGCCGTCCGACAGCTCTAAACAAAGCTCAGCTCCAGCTATGATCAGCCGTGTAACTCATATCACTCAAATCACTAAACTCGCAGAGTTATTAGCTGCAGGGGCTGGACTGGGACAAAAAATCGGCCCTGGCATTTTTGGCCAAGGTGGCACACCAGAATTTGTCACCCCTCACCAATACACCATCCTTCCATTTAAGGGGTCAGATTAAGGGCGACGTGACATTGCACAAGATTGGTGTCCATGACTACAAGAATAGATAATGCAGTAATCAGTAGCTCATTGTTATTCTTTGCTTAACAAATGCTTTCAAAAAGTGGTGGCTACATGTCCCCGCAAAGTAGGGTAGCCCTACTTGCTCTGCATGAAGTTAAGGCTGAAACATAGACATCCAATATATCAAACGATAGATAGCCTACAGCCCAGTAGGATGTTCTGTTCTCAAGTTATGGGACTGTAAAGCATGGGAGTTCTTTTGGTCATGGGAATGTTGATCAATATTCACTGTTTTTTTCAATATTTCAATGTTTTGGAAGCTTCATGTTATTTGGAATGTGGTTGTATGGACAGAAATAGTGTTTTGAAGAATAACCAATAACATGTAAACAGTAAATATGGCCAAAACATGGACATATTTTTGAAAAACTGTGTAACTCTGTATTCAGGTTTCTTAAAAGATATTCAGTTGCATTATAGTCTATAGGATGTTGGTTTTGATGGTGGTATTACTCTTAAAATATATATTTTATACCAGGTGAGGATGAAAATATCATGTTTTCCTTTATTGCATCTCCATTTACTCTTTAATAGCAAAACAGGTTCATACAGGTTCAGTTGATTCATTTTCCTTAGCTTCTGACCTTTCAAAGGAGACCAGAATTATGCATTTAGGCGCAATGGTTGAGTAGTTATTCCTGATTCATTTTGGGTATGTTTTTTTAGGTGTTTTTCCTGGAAATAGGTGTCTGTGATTAATTAAATAATGCATCTGGCGCATAGTTTACTGGAAAAGATCACACTCCAGCAAACAGGCCAGACCTCTATCAGTTCAGGTGTGGCCAGACAGGTTAAGTCCCGCTCCTGAGGCAGAAACAAGAGTTTTCAACACAGGTGTTAAACTAAGTTAAAGTTGAGCACAGAGAAATTCCCCTCCTTCAGCAGATGAATGTGTAAACAAAGTCATATATTAAATTTAAAAGTTCTTGAACTGACCAGTGCACAACCCTCCGACAGAGAGAAACCTCTCCATCATGGCTCCAGTGCACTCATACTTCTGTCATCTGTCATACATCTGCTATACGTCTGTCATTTTGACAGTTTGAAAGCGCTGCCGTTCTTGCACGTGAATGTAATTTAAGACCGCAATTTATCACCATAGTTAGGTAGGTCAGAACAGACTTGGCTGTTAGTGACTCCAATTTCATCATTTTCCTCTTGTTGCTTTGTGCAAGAACAAATGTCAGAGAACAATGAGGAAACATTCATGCATTCATGCAAACATTCAGGCCCATTGTGTGCATCTTTGATGTCCAACAAATGGGCTAAATGTATTTCCTTTCTTATCAAACATTTTCAAAGCAGATCTTTTGGAAAGTTTAAATCATGCATTGTTTAGGTGCATATGCTAGCAGTTTTCTTCTTCCCTGGCTTTTGCTGGTTCATAGCTGCATTTCAAGGGACATTGCCACAACAAGTAGATAGGTGGAATAGTGTAAAAAAACAAAAAACAAAACATTGGCAGCAATATGCATCCCATCACCAGCGATAGCCACTCATAAAGAAACTGCTCCATTACTCTACTAAACACCACAAGGCACCATTAAAGCTTTGATCCTGCTTCAGTATGACACAGACAGCTACGGACTAGTACCTCAGTACTGCAGCCTCGGGTCTGCAAGCACTTACACGTTCCACACTTGTGCATTAGAAAACATGATGCAAGACAGAAGAGAAGCTACTATGTTTGTTTTTGTCAAAAAAGAAAATGGTGTGCACTGACAGAAAGAATATGAGTCAGAAGCAGTGACTGTCATGGCCAATCACATTCACATCAAATATGAATACAGCATCTCAAATATAGTAGAGCAGATGATGACATCTTGACGTAATGAAGCTCCAGTGGTCACCATGTTTCCGTAGTGGGTGATTTTATTTGTACATTTAAATCCAAAATCAACCATGGTGGATATTTTCAATTTTTTGGCCAATTAGAGTCCTTTTGAATTATTTATATGACTTTGTTTGCACATTCAGCTGCTAAGGTAGAAGAGTTTCTCTGTGCTCACCTTTAACTTAGTTTAACACCTGTTTTGAAAACCCTTTTTTGCCCATCCTAAGGAGCAGGACTCAACCTGCCAGGCCACACCTGCACTGATAGAGGTCTGGCCTGGCAGTGCCAATCTTTCCAAGTTAACTGTTCACCAGATACCTTACTTAAGTAAGTTTAGCGTACTTGTTCATAGTTATTGCTGTTTTTTGTTCAATGATGAATGAGTGCTGTGATTTGATGGTCATGTGGGCATGTAGACGTGGTCAAGACAACTTGCTTAAGTTCAAACCGAGCATCAAAATAAGGAAGAAAGGGCATTTAAGTGACTTTGAATTTGGCATGGTTGCGTGTGTATTTCAGAATCTGCTGATCTACTGGGATTTTCATGTACAGCCATCTCTAGGGTTCTCAGAGAAGGGTCCAAAAAAGAGAAAATATCCAGTGAGCGGCGGTTGTGTGGAATAAAATGCCTTGTTGGTGCCAGAGTTCAGAGAGAATGGTCAGACTGGTTCGAGATCGCAGAAAGTAACTCAAATAACCACTTGTTACAACTAAGGTATGCAGAATACCATCTCTGAACGCACAACACATCGAACCTTGAAGCAGATGGGCTACAGCAGCAGAGACCACACCGGGTGCCAGTCCTGTCAGCTAAGAACAGGAAACTGAGGCTACAATTTGTACAGACTCAACTAAATTGGACACCAGAGGATTCGAAAAACGTTGCCTGGTCTGATGAGTCTCGATTGCAGCTGCGACACTGAAGGGTCAGATGATAGGGTCAGCATTCGGCGTAAACAACAGGAAAGCATGGATCCATCCTGCCACTTATCAACGGTTCAGGCTGATGGTGTGGGGGATGTTTTCTTGGCACACTTAGGGCACCTTAGTACAAATTGAGCATTGTTTAAATGTGACAGTGGCTACTGACCATGGCCGTCCATTTATGACCACAGTGAAGGCAGGGAAGAAGAAGACTGAGCAAAGTAAAGATGCATGTAAACATTGCAGGATTTCAACTTTACAAAAAAGCTGCTTTGAAAATGTTTGATGAGGAAGGGTATGCATTTAATGTATTTGTTAGACCTCAAAGCATGAATGTTTCCTTATCGCTCTTTTACATTTCTTCTTGCACAAAGCAACAAGAGGAAAATGATAAGATCCTACGTTGGCGTCATGAACAGTGCACTGACAGCCAAGTCTGTTCTCTCCCACCGGAGTATGGAGATGAATTACAATCTTAAATTAGATGCACGTGTCATAACGACAGCACTTCAAACTGTCAACAAGACAGACATGGATAAGCGCACTGGAGCCATGATGGAGAGGTTTCTCTCTGTTGATTTGGACATTGATTGAATGGAATTGTTTTCTATTGAGGAAGGGGAGCAGATTTAGAGATGGTGCCTTGATGCACACACATGAATTCAGTCCATTGCTTATAGGCTAGTCCAGCAGTGGGGAAAAAATCTGTTTTTATGCGAGTCTGCTAAGCAGTGGCATGTGGAACAGAATGTACTATGGTGTTAACTGGATGATACCCATGAGAAGTCAGGAAACCGATAGCGCTGAGTATTTGCAGATGAGGAGTGGGAGTAGATCGCACAGTTAAAGATCAAATCTGTGCATACGCACGATTCATGCACAAGGCCCAATGTGTTTTGGTGAGTAACATTGTAACAAATGTAAACATAACTTTTGTTTGTTTACAAGAAAACTCTACAGGGCACCTTTAATCCATTGTTTTTATAAACAAAACAAGATTAGTAAGACAGTTTAAGTGTTGTCAGCTGTTTGTGGCTTGCAGTAGAGGTTGTAAAGATGAGGGCTAAGTCACTACATACACAGTATTCCAGACTAGTAAAAAGGCGGAGTTCTCGGAGGAAGAAGAGACCCATGACAGTAAAGCAGAGGAGGATCCTGACATCCTGTGAATTCCTCAAACAATGTATCAACCCTTGTTCCACTGAAGACAAAGTGGGTGTTACCACTAAAATAATGATAACGGGTGTTTTTGGGTCCAGTGCAGTTTGTGTCAAGTTAAAATAATTCATACATCGGCTCCACTGATAATTTACATTCTGTGTTACAGCTTGGCCCGTCAGATATACTGACTTTTGCAGAGTGATCACACAGACATGAATGCTAATGACTGTCTAACTCTTGGCAAGACTAAGCGTGTTTACTAAAATCTCTTTCTTTAAAGAGGTCAGGTTCATAATTTTATTTAGGAGTCGTCATACTGCACATTGCTGCAGCCCCTCTTTAAACCCTGTGTGTTGACCTCTCTGTTTTATCTACAGAGCGAAGCATCTCACTTCTTTTTGATATTCGTTGGGAGTTACACATGAGGAGTAACTAGTTAAGGACAACTAGCTAATAAGAAGCAGAGTAGGGCGAGTCCTGACAAGCCAAAACCACAGCTTCAGTTCAGCTGTAGATGTTCCTGAACCAGCTTCACAACCTAAATTGGAGCAAGGGTGTCAGAGTGGTAAGTTATTGATTTGTAAAAAATTTATCTTTCATGTGTAACTTTTTAACTGCGCACTGTCTCTACGTCACAGTAACAACTTTATGTCCATTGACTGCATGAAGTTTGGGTGGGTGGACGGAGTGGATGTCTTGTCACTGTGTGCTGCAGCTCAGTGTGTTTTTCGACCGGTCTTTTTAAGGGTGTGCCACACTAGCCAATATGAGAGCATTAAAATGCGTGTTGTGAGGGACATAGGTTACAGAAGTAAAAGCGGGAGTACAACCTATAACACAATAAAGTAAAGGGAAAAAGTCAAAAAACATAATATCACCTCTTTAACCTCTGAGGACATATTTATCAAAATATCAAAAAATTACACTTTTGAGCCTTTCCTGGTACTATTCTAAGACTTATACTAGTTTTTGGCAAGGTACCTGAAAATTAAAATAAATTACTTACTGCCCCACATTGAAACTGAAACATCTGTATCAACGATGATAAAAATGTGGAGACAAACACAAACAATCTTGACAAGACCACAGGGAAAAGAGAGCTGGAACAAGTTACCAGCTGCCGATAGGGAACGTTTTAAGAACTATTTCAAACGATGGCTCAAGACACATCAAATCTGTGACCACTAACTCACTCTGTTGTATTATATGTGTGTGAGTATGTATGCTCTACTAGATGCAGCACTTTGCTGCACTAAATGGCATTTTAATACTAATACAATTAATTTGTACTTAATTCCATAGAATGGCACTTTACTACGGAAGCCCTAAGCGGACCATCCATTCAAACATTTTTTTACTCCGTTTTCCTGTGATAACGGGATAATTATCTCCTGATCTCGAGATAATGACTGTTGTTTTCCCGTGATAACGGGAAAATTTTCCTGTAATTTCAAGATAACAAAAAAGTAGTTTAACACTATTCACTATGTATATCAGTGTTTGTGGTTAGCTCAGTTGGAAGAGCACAGGACTCTTACTCTTAAAGTTGTGGGTTTGATCCTCACAGTGTACTGTACTATATCATAATCCTCTTCATTATGACTCTTATAAAGAGACTGGTGTTGAAGTACGCTGACTTCCCCGAGTCCGTTGATGAGAAGGATCAGAAGGAGACGAGTTTTCAGATTCCCCCAATATTTTATTGAGCTCAGAAAACAGATATATCTGGAGACTCTGCTATCCTCCTCACAACTCTGAGGTTCCCCACAAGAGTCTGAGGTCTTCCTGCTAAGCAATAACTATATAATGGAAACCGCACCCAGCTGCACATCTTCCTTTGGCCTTATTTAGGTATGTCTGGTAAAGATGTAAATCTCATGGCTGACCTATGACCTTATATAGGTGTGCATGGAGTCTGGACAGTGTAAAGGGCATGGGGTGTGTGAGTATGGGGGTAGGGGAAGTATATCATGTGTGTGTGTGTGTGTCTGTGAGGTGATGTATGAGTGTAAGTGTATGCTCTGTATGCTGCAGAGTTTACTGGATGAAAGGTGCAGTTCCTATTTTCTGCACAAGCTCTGTGGTCAATTATATACTGATTAATATGTTAGACATTTTGTTCCTATCTTATCACTACATCAATCATAAGCAAATCACACTTCTAAGTATACTAAAGAGCAAAAGCAACCCCTTGATGAATGTATAATCCCACACTGGCAATTGGCCCATATCCATCAACCTATGGACTTTTCATTTCCCCATCATTCCCAGGCAGAGGAAATTCCTATGCTTCTTATTCAGGGGAATCCATTTGTTACACATTTTCGTGAAGGCCTGTGCTCTACCAACTGAGTTAACCAGTCACATTATAAAGTACTAGAAATTATCCCAAAGAAACACACTGGCCAACCCCTGTATTCAGCTAGGTTTACTAACTCGAGATCACAAGAAAATTATCCCGTTATCACGGGAAAACAACATTCGTTATCTCAAGATACAAACATACAAGATACAGAAACAGAGTAAAATAAATATTTGAATGGATGGCTGCTGAGGGCTTCTGTACTTTACTGCATAAACAGCACTTTATATTACATAATCCTGTCTGGAAAACTCTGGTGTCTTTTATATTATGATGTTAAAAATTGGGGTGTCTTTTAAATTGTATTTATACAATTATAAATACAATTTAAAAGAATTGCATATTTAATGATATTTCCTTGAATGAGCTTTTACAAGCTCCAGCCGACTGAAGCCAAGGGATTCTCTCCTGTATGGGTGATTTGGTGTCTCTTCAAAATACCTGCGCTTTTAAAAAATTTGTCACATGTCGGACACTGGTACGGCTTCCCCCTGTATGCATCCTTATGTGTGCTGTAAGGTAAGACTGCACAAACCCCTTGCCACATTCTTGGCACGTGAATGGCCTCTCCCCGGTGTGAAAGCGAGTGTGAATCTTCAGCTCCGATGCCGATCTGAAACTCTTGCCACACTCGCTGCATACAGAGGACACTCTGTATGGGTCAGATCGTGTCTCGTCAAAGAGCTCGCACTTCGGAACAGTTTGCCACAGCGGGAGCATGGGTAGCGCACGCCTTTCCCACAATCCCAGCAGAGGAATGGAGCCTCTTTTGTGTGAGTACGGTCGTGTAGCGTCAGAGAGGATGCGTAACTGAACGCTTTAGGACACTTTGGGCATTTGAAAGGGAGCTCGCCTGTTTGGAACCTCTCGTGCCTGATCAGGCCTCTTAGATCTGTGTATGTTCGTTCACACAAAGTGCAGCTCATAGGTCCTCTGAAGTCATGTGCTTCGACATAGTGCTGGTTGAGATCTACAAAACCTTTAAAACTCTCACCACACTTAGAGCACAGGAGAGGCTTATGCCTCAGATTATCTTAGAGTCTTAAGTCTTGCCGTGTCTGGGAATGACCTGCTGCACTCCGCACAATACAGCAAAGAATCAATGTATTTGTGCTTAAAACCCTTCAATTTCTTGCTGCTATTATTACCCTGATGATGGTCCTGGGTGTGCTCCTTTATGTCTCCTAACTGGACTTTGCTGCTGGCTGGTTGGAGATCTTGCTCGGCGGGAACAGGTACTACCTCTCCAGAAGGAGCTTGCACTTGTTTCTGATTTACCAGAAATTCCTTTTCATGATTCTTAACCTTTGACAGTGAAGTTTGGAGTTGGCCACGAACTTCCCCTTGCTTTGGGTCTTGAGTTTTTGTATTCAAGTCCTTCAGAGAAGCAGTTCTGAGGATGTGGCACAGTGATTCGACATACATTTAACTCATGTCTCTTCAGGTCGTACTGAAACTGAAAGCATTTCTTATAGAGCGAACACTGGAAAGGCCGCTCTCCAGTCTGGGTCCTCTGATGCCGTCTCATATCTGATGCCCGACTGTATGTCTTCCCACATGTGGGACAAGTCTTGCTGGTTGAGGGTACTTCAGAACCCCCATTTGATTTCTCATTTTTGGGTGTTATTGAAACCTTATTCGTCCTCAGTCGTTGGTATTGCCTGACTATTCTTTGGGATGTGATCAGAGCAGGTACATACGGTTCAGGAGACAGCACTACATTAGCTCCATTGGTGTTTTCCACTTTGTCAGTTACTGTTCTGGTACTGACCTCCTTGATTTCTTCTTTCGTGAAGTCTTTGGCCTCACAAAGGTTCATGACTTTGGAATGATTGTCATCTGTGGTTCTGACTAGGGCTTGAACTTGCTCTGCCTATCTATCACATTTTGGTTGGTCACTCTCTGTCTTTACATCACCTGCATTTCTTCTCAGTGTAGCAGACACCACTATCAGTTCTTTGGTAAATGCATCCATGTAATCGGATAACACATTTGCTTCTAGTGGTGTTTTTTCTTCTGCCATCGAGGCTGTTTTCAAAGGTGGCAGACAGAGAGCTGAACAAATGCTGGCACCAACTGTTGGATTATCTGAAAAATTTAAATATACAATTACCACTAGATAAACAGCAGACTGCCTTCACTCACTTTTCCATCCAAACTTATGGAAACGTATTGCTGCCACGTAGGGCTGAACAACTAATTGCATTTGCGATATTATCGCAATGTGATAAAACAAGATTTAAGATTATTTTTCAAAATCCATCAGCCCTACTGCCACGCCAGACAACATCATAGGTTATCACATTAAAACATGAAAATCAGTATTCACGTGGCAGCAATACGCTGCCGTACAAACTGTACTGCATGCTTACCATTTTTATTTAGTCCAGTGAGATCTTTGTGATGATCCAGAAGAGATTTAAATTCTTGAGACTGGCAGAAAGACTTCATAGTCGGACAGAACAGCAGGCACATCGCTGAGCATACGGGCAACCTGCTCATGAGAAAGATCATATCAATCTGAGAGTGAGATGAGAAGACTGATATCAATCACATGTTGTTTTTTCTTCTGTACAGAGCTATGGTCAGGACGTGGTTAGACTAGCTTAGCAGACTGGAGCCAAAACAGCTGGCCTGGCTATGTTCAAAGCTAACTAAGATGCCAGTAATCCCAGTATCGATTGTTTGATCTGGTATCAAGGTTAATTTATTTGTCATTTTACAACACAAGGTTACACAATGAAGAGTGACATTTCATGATATTTTCTGTCATGCTTGAGAATTTTAACTCAAGTCCTGGTACTCTATCTTGTTATACAACCCTGTGATGTAAAATGATAAATAAGTACAATGGTCACTTTTATAACTCCCAGGTCCCGTCAATTTCAGAATCCTTTTTGGATGGGTTTTGTCGAGGTAGGAATACTGGGTTCAATATAGTCATACTCTGGACAGAGCCCCGGTTTCCAGTCTTTACGCTAAGATAGACTCAGCACTTTCTGACTCCACCAAATTATGTCCCTCATGTCACTCTCAGAAAGGAAGGAAATAAGCATATTTCTAAAAACTTGGAAATATTGTTTTACGCCAATAAATGCTGTAAATATAGTCCTAGATGTCTTCACCACGCAGTGTGCTAGAATTGTAGGTTACCTGTTTAAGATTTGGGATGGTAAGTAATTTGTCAAGCTGCAAGAGGAATATCTCCACAAGCATCTGTATATCTTCAGAGTACTTGTCTCCAAATCAGACTGGGAAAACATCCTGAAATAAAGCATGTGATCTTGGTGAACAATGATTATCCGTTTTCAGCAGAAAAGATAAAAATACCTACAAGCTCAAAGTCAAACAACCAGAGACACCTACCTGGAAGAAGTACTGTCTCTCATTCTGGTCTTTAATTAGGGTCTGAATAAGACCAAGGAGGTTAGATGCAGACAATCCATCAACTGAACCACTTATCTACAAAAAAAATCGGTAAGTTCTGGTTGCCATTTAATAATAGCAATCATGCTGTGCATGAAATACAGGTAAACGTACCTCTGTGTTCCATAGTGAAGTGATTATATCCAGGTGTGGCTGAATGGTCGCAAGGTCTATTATCGATCTGCTCTGGGCGACACATCTCCAGTGACAGCTAAAATCAAGAAATATCTGTTAAATTCCAGCCTTACACTTGTGGTGTCTCTGAAAATCTGCATGTAGATCAATATTCCACGTTCCTCATACAGTAGCCCACCTGAGCCCGAAGGCCAATGCTCAACAAACACCTCTGTCTGCAATTGAGAAGCTCTGGGACAATCTCAGTGACTGCGGTCACAAAGTCATCCAGCAGCCCATAATTGGCCACAACTTTCTGTTGGACAGTTTCCCAAATTGCTGCAGAGACCAGCCTAAGTGGTGGGACCAGGAGGCGCAGACAGGACAGGGGCAGAGGGGAATCTAGATAATGTAAGATAAATTACTGTAGTCATTTAAAGAGTTGTAATGCAGGGGATCATTTAATGATTCAGGAAAAACAAGCTGTTATAAATGAGCAAGCAGGAGAATAGACTGGTACTGAAATGAAAGATGGGGGTAAAGAGGTATTTGGTATTCCAGAGACCAATCTGTTACAAAATACATTTTAACCTTTTTTATTTTAAATTTTGTGAATGCCGAATTTCACAATAGTTGCAGTCAGTGCTTGAATTTTATTTCAAGAGCGAAGTGCGTCTGGAAAAAGTCAAGGATGCCTTAATTTGACAACTTCAGAACGGAGTTCGGCAGGGCAAATACCTGGACGACGTTAGTAGCGTTAACACCATCCAGCAAAAGGGCTGCGCAACACAAAAACAAAACTAATATCAAGAATTAGTTAAGTTTTCAAATTTTCCGTTTTTTGTTAAATACATTTAATGCCGGTTATAAAATAAAACATTTCACAGATATTTCAGTGGTCATGGAACGAGCCCAATGCGCTGATGTCACGACCCAAAATTAATTATTTCTGCGAAACATTGCTACCTGTTTTCTCAGAAGTGTGACGCATATTTCAACTTTATCAGTTCTGTCCTCTTCCGCAAAATAAACGGGAACACCACGATGAAGTTGAGAGCGAAACATAGACTGTATATAAAAAGGAGCGAAACCAGCGGAGAAGCATTTAGCTGAATAATTCGGGGGAAACATTTCAGGGTGACTCAGGAAGTGCAGAATATGCGGATGTATGTTTTTTTGTTGTCATAATGGGCAGAGACCACACGGACCACACCACTGAAAGACTGTTAAGAAATTAAAAGACAATGGCTTTCTAAGACTAATATGGCGAGTAAATAGCAGCTGGCTCTCTTAAGTCCACCGCACCCTCAGGTTTGTTTGCTTGTTGTCTTGGAACAGAACAGGAGACATGCTCTGACGTGTTGGTTTACAGTTGGGTGCCATTAACGTTAAGTTACCTTCTTTAACACCATCAAATATTAACTGCTTCTCAGTGCTGTCCACTGGCCAGTCAGGTCTCTTCTTCAAGCCTGCAAGGTGTCTGTCAACTTTCCTACTCAGGGTTGTTGTCCATTATGTGTCATCTACAGCTGAGGACTTTGATTTTTGTAGCCTGGGTGCTCGGCTACATCGCCTTTCTGCTCTCTATCAGGAGGATGTGGTCTGAGAAGTACGTCCGTAGTCCACTCGTCCGTTCACTGTTAATGAATATGGTGAACGAGAGCGAAGCAGCCGCGATGGAGACACAAGAGGTATCAATTATTGATAATCACTCCTGTAAAGTGAACTTGCATGGTCCGATTTTGTGCCCGTTTTGACAAAATAACAGACAACGCACATGCGCAGGCGAGACTCATCTGTGTGCACCTGTGTACTTTTCCCACTTCGCAGGCTACAGAGGTTAGGTTTGTCACATTATTACATGGAATTTGGCAAACTGGGGGTTAGACATCTCCTTATCTTAAGGGTATTTGGCACCATGTCTGTTATGTTGTCCATTTTCCAGTCCTGATACTCTCAAACTGAAGTTTCAGAGCTACAGATACATTGGTATTGTTATTGATCATAAGCTGACATTTAATGAAGGAACATGTTGGCAACCTGCAAGACAGGCTGGCCATATAGTTGTGTGCACTGCAGTGTACCACAACAGAATCTCAGTGGGTTAGATGCTGAGTGCTGACCAAAATATAAACAGAAATGCAGTAGAAAAGTATTTGCACACCGTAATAAGATCTCCCATATGATTTTATTTTAGCCAATGAATAAACATATCATTCATTCAATCACAAAAAATCATAAAATATATACAATTTATTCATAGGTGGGTAAAAAAAAGTTAACTAGACACTAAGAGCCAACAAGAGCTTCAAAAATATACAACAAAAGTATTTGAAACGTTTTTGAAGGTATGTGGTATACATGTAGTGCAGGTAACTGCAGTTCCTCGAATGACCACTTGAGGCTGGCACCAAAAGCAAGTCAATCCACATGGGCCCCTATGTTAAAATGCCCAACCCAACTTTACAGCTTACAACTTTACAACGTGTTTACAGCCAAAAACAGAGTATTACAACTGTACAACTCATCTGTTTAAATGAAGGCTTACTTATGCATTAATTAATGCTAAAAAAAACAACCCTTTGAGTGAAAGGTGGGTAGCGACCCAAACTCAAAATGTAAATGCTCTGTTTGTATAGCGCCTTTCTAGTCTTTGTGACCACTCAAAGCGCTTTTACACTACATCTGCATTCACACACTGGTGGAACCGCCAACAGGGGTTCAGTATCTTGCCAAAGGACACTTTGACATGCACCTGGGAGAGCCGGGAATTGAACTGCCAACCTTACGATTAACGGGCAACCCGTTCTACATCCTGGGCTTTATACAGTCTATGATGTGTACATATGGATCCTAGGGGGAATGGGGTAATTATGTAGGCTGGGATCATATGCATCAGAGGCTCAGAGTATATGTATACATTTACAAGATAAGCCTACAGGAAAGGTCCGATTCTTACTTAGGCCATTAATGTACAAGGTGCTGAGGAAGTTGATCCCAACCCCGTCTCCAAGTTTCCCTCTTCTTCAATTCTCTCTTTCTCCTAAATTTTAAATGTTCTTTTATTCTTCCTTCTGTGGCTCAAGTGGTACCAGTGCAGTCCTGACCTGCTTGGAGAATCAGTGAAACCCCTGTTTGTCCAGAGCCACCTGGACTCAGACACCAAGGCCTTTTTAAAGCGGAGCGTGGAGAAGTCTGGCTGGCTGTTCACTCAGCTCTACCACTCATTTGTGTCTACAGTCCTCAGCCCTGTGGTCTCCCGCACTTCCATCAATGGGTGAGTAGTACAGACACGTCCCTGTATCTGTCTGACCTGTAGTGGATCTCCCACTGACGTGCTCTCCGTCTCAGGTTTCTGGGTCGTGGTTCTATGTTCGTGTTTTCTGCGGAGCAGTTCCAGCAGTTGCTCCGGATCGGCCCAGAGTGGAGGGCTGAGAGGCTCCTGGACCTCGGAGCTGGTGATGGAGGCGTCACAGAAGTGATGGGAGTCCATTTCAAAGAGGTCTATGTAACTGAGGTCTCAATACCGATGAAATGGCATCTTCAGAGGAGGAATTACAAGTAAGTAGTAAGTCACAGGACTGTTTAGATTTAAACTCAAAACTCCTTCCCTGTTTATGTTGATTTAATAATTCAGTGGGATACACACTGTCATTTGGTGTTTTTCTTAACCTTCACAAAAAAGTTTAACAATTATTATTTAACTAATTATTATTAAACTGTTTATGTCAACATTGACAAATACAGTATAATTCAAACACCAAATATATTATTTACGTTTAAAATAGCCTGGGTCGCCAAGCGCTGCGTTCCATGTTTTTATAGCAGGAAGTGTTCTGTTTCATTGACAGTAACTTGACAGTGATCAGCATTTCTGTTAAAAACATAAACTCAGATTTTGGTATTTAATGTTTATGATTAAAAAGTCATTGGCTCTTTTAAATCTCTTCTCAAATCTCACTTTTATCGGATGGCTTTTTTATAAACATTATATTATTGCTGTTATTGTATTTTCTGATTTTATTGTTTATTTTTAATATTCATTTACATTTTTAAGTATGGATTATGTTTGTCTCACTGTACAGCACTTTGGAACTTGGTTTTGAAAAGTGCTATACATAATATAATAAAGTTATTATTATTAGTACAACGTACAAAACGGTGAGATTCCTTGTACCCTTAAAAGTACCTTGTTACCACCTGAAAGTCCTGTTTTTCTGTTCAGTGTGCTGGGTATAGATGAGTGGCAGCAGACTAGTTTCCAGTATGATGTGATCAGCTGTCTGAACCTGCTGGACCGCTGTGACGATCCTATGCATCTCCTGGGGGACATCAGGCGGTCGCTAGTTCCCCGCACAGGGAGACTCATCCTGGCTGCTGTGCTTCCCTTCCAGCCGTATGTGGAAGTCGGTCAGTTGGGAATCAGTGCAACTTGCCTCATATGCATTCGATTTCATATACTTCCTCTGCGATCCAAAAAGTAACACAAGAATTTCCCGTCCAGGATCAATAAAGTATTTCTAATTCTGATAACATTCTGTCTATATTTGGTCTTAGGAGGAAGATGGCAGCGTCCCAAAGAACACCTTAAAATACAAGGAAAAACATGGGAGGAGCAAGTAACCAACCTGTCCAATGAGGTTTTCCAAAGGGCGGGGTTTGAGGTGGAGGCTGTGACCCGGTTGCCATACCTCTGTGAAGGGGACATGTATAATGATTACTATGTACTCGATGATGCAGTTTTTGTCCTCAAGGCCTCAGAGGATAGTTCAGAGCCTCCTCACTGAATACCAAATGCACTGTGGGACCGTCGGAGGCCCTTATTTTGGTAACCCAACTTTATCTCGGTAGGCTGCTACTGGATGGACTTTAGTGCAATTTTCACAAGCTTCATTCATACAACACACTATTTCTTACTTGCCTGAAGTAGGGAGTTGAGTGTGAAGCTCAGGTGCTGTAGTTCCTACATTTACCAGCCATTTTGTGTGACAGTAATATGTCCAGGTTTTAAGCAAAAAAACTAAACAAACTGAATGGCACTTTGCCTATGTCACTAAACATATCGCCATGGTGTAGGTCTTTGTTTTGTGGGAAGTGTTTACTGTT
>JAPMOB010251109.1:0-16989 GCA_029875015.1 Lepomis gibbosus
TTCTGTAAGACCGACCAGACATGTGTCTGCATGCTCTGCACTGTTTTAGACCACAAGATGCACGATGTTGTTCCTCTGAAAGAAGAATATGAAGGAAAGAAGGCCGAGCTGGGGAAGACAGAGGCTGAAATCCAGAAGATGATCCAGAAGAGACGACTGAAGATTGAGGAGATCAAACACTCTGTCACCTTCAGCAAGCAAAATGCAGACAGAGAGGTGGCAGAAGGTGTTCAGGTCTTCACTTCTCTGATGCAGTCTGTTGAGAGAGGCCTAAACGAGCTCATCGACACCATCGAAGAGAAGCAGAGAACAACAGAGAAACAGGCTGAAGGCTTCATCACAGAGCTGGAACAGGAAATCTCTGAGCTGATGAAGAGAAGGACTGACGTGGAGCAGCTCTCACGCTCTGAAGACCACCTACATCTTCTCCAGAGTGTCCAGGCCCTGAACATCCACCCTCCACCCACCAAGGACTGGACAGACGTCAGCGTCCGTCCACCTTCATATGATGGAACTGTGGTGAGAGCTGTGAATCAGCTGGAGAAGACGCTCAGTCACCAAATGAAGAGGCTGTTTGAAGCTAAGCTGAAGAGAATCCAACGATATGCCATAAATGTGACTCTTGATCCTGACACAGCACATCCTGCGCTCATCCTGTCTGATGATGGGAAACAAGTCAGTCATGGTGACGTGAAGAAGAATCTCCCAGACAATCCAAAGAGATTTTCAAAATGCATTTGTGTCTTAGCAAAGCAGAGTTTCTCTTCAGGCAGATTTTACTTTGAGGTTCAGGTTAAAGGAAAGACTAAATGGACTTTAGGAGTGGCCAAAGAGTCGGTCAACAGGAAAGAGAACATCCCGTTGAGCCCTGAAGAGGGTTACTGGGCTATATGGTTGAGAAATGGAAATCAGTACAGAGCTCTTGCTGACCTCCAAGTCTTTCTCCCTCTGAAGTCTTGGCCTCAGAAGGTGGGGGTGTTTGTGGATTATGAGGAGGGTCTGGTCTCCTTTTATGACGTACATACTGCAGCTCTTATCTACTCCTTTACTGGCTGCTGCTTCACTGAGAAACTCTTCCCGTACTTTGGTCCTTGTCCTAATGATGGCGGTAAAAACTCTGCACCTCTGATCGTCACTCCTATCAATCGCACATAGTAGACCAACTATTTGATTTTCCATGAAAGCAATTGAGTTACTTTCTGTTGGTCCTAAGTCTAAAACAGATACTGTTCTTGGGAACATTGGGAACAACAAAAGTAACTAGGTTCTATCTTAGATGCAGACCTTACCCCATATTAAAAAAGTCGTCCAGACAGCTTTCTTCCACCTGAGAGGCAAGTGCGGCCTTTTTTACCACAACAAGATGCTGAAATATTAGTCCATGCTTTAATCACTCGTAGGTTATAACAGGAACGGATACAGAACTGTGCAGCTGGACTAAGACCAAGAAGAGAGAACACATCAACACAGCTTTACCCACATTGCATTTACTCGTTGTTTCTTATAGAATCGTTTTAAAGGTTCTGTTATTGACTTTTAAAGCCCTAAATGGCTCAGCGCCTTTATGTATCTCTGAACCTTTTAATACCTTGTCAATCACCTTAGATCCTCTTTTGAGGAACTTTTCATTTTGCCCAAAGTACTCCACAAGCAAAGCTGGGAGGCTTCCTTTGTGCATTACGCACCAAAGTTATGGAACACCCAGCACATATAAATTAAACAGCTTAGCTTTGTCAACATCTTTAAAAAAAGAGCTGAATACCAATGTGAGCTCGTGCTGCTCTCCAGTCATACTGTACTCTTTACTCCAGCCTCTGAGAAGTTTTGTAAAAGGTAATTCGTATCATGGTGTTCCACGCTGATTGTACTCATTTTTATCCTTTTTAAACTTTGACTCGTTTTGTCTTGTATTTTACCAAAATTAGTTTTATTATCCAATAATGCTGTTTTATGTACCTGTTCCTAAAAGACTGCACTTACACAAGTTGTTGCTGTATTATATATCTTTCTTCTTGTTGTTTTGACAGCATTGCACTTTTGCTCTATTATTTGCTCTACTTTTCTTCTTTTGTGCAGCTATATTGGTTTTAACAGTGTTAGACTAATATTTTCTCTTGTCTTGTTTGCATTTATCTGTTTCTTTTACATTTTTCATCTGTTTGAAATTGAAAAATTCTTCTTCTTCTTCTTCTTCTTCTTCTTCTTCTTACTATATGTTGTTTTTAGGACACTTGACATCTGACCTATTTTGTTGTTTAGGTGTGAGGACGTGTTGTCCTAAACATTTGCTCCACATATGAATTGGGCTTCACGGTGAATTGTCTGATCAGTGTAAAAATGTAAAGAGATTTTTTTTTTAAATGTTGATTTTAAACACAGATGCATGAGTACAATATTTTGCAATCTCTCTGTGTGTTAATCTTATATTATTTGTGTTTTTATATCTTTATAGAAAGTAATAAAAGCTAATGGAAAAATCATGGATGTGAAATGTTTTGTGCCCAAACTGTGTTTGTTGAAAATCTCCACTTATAAATAAATTTATATTATAAATGGATCAAAAAAGTCATTGAAAGGGCTCGCTCATAATGATGAACCCACATTAAATTACACTTTTCATATTTTTAAACTCCTACTTGCCATCTTTTTATTATTATTACTTTTTCTGTAATGCCTTGATTAGCAACATGAGCAACTGTAACACAACATTTTAGCCTCTTTTAGCTCCTACTTTTTGTTTTGATTGATTGAAAACATCAGAATCTGAATTAGCTTTATTGCCCAAATGGGTTTTAACATACAAGGAATTTACTTTGGTGACTTGTTGAATAATAATAAACATAAATGTTTCAATATTAAATATTACATTTTTACAGAGTATAAACGTTTTTAAGAGAATGGTAACGAATGTGTGCAAGAATGTGTGCAAAAAATACTAAATCAGAAATTTACATCCGGTTATTTACACTATGTACGGTCAAAAGAGGGGGATGGTGTGTATGTGTCACATTCATCAGGTGGACAGAAAAACAACTTTTATACGGGATGTGTGGCCTGTTTCTGCTGGATGTGTGAATGGGCAACTGTTTGCACACATCTGAAATTGTTTTTAAAAAGAAAAGAAAATTTAAAAAGAGAGTTCAGGCACAAAAGTCAACTGTGTTTATTCCACACTAAGGAAATTACAGGTACACAATATTAGAAACAGTTAATCTCAGCTGTTGTTAAAAGCACATCACTTGAAAGCCCTCATATATATTTGGGACATTTATGACATTGGCATGGCATTACATTACATATTTACTACTGTAAATATTGTTGTATATTGTATTTAGTGTCCATGCTCATACCTATGTTTACATTATATATTGTGCATGGCCTATAGCTACTTGCCGACATCACCATGATAACTAAAATGCTTAAAACAAGTATAACTTGAATTATTCATGGTCATTTGTACATTATAAGATACTGTAAAAATGTATTTACCTAATTTGCTCTTATCTTTTTTCAGTTAAATATCTCTTTATTTAACTTTTTACCTCTTAGCCCCTCTCTTGTGCTGCTAGAACATGTGAATTTATCTTATTCTATTCGATCTTATTAATAACTCTGAACTACTTCAAAATAGATCAATAACATTGGTGGTCACATTTAATCTGCATGGGTATCTGTAGGTTTATTACCAAACTTGTGGCCGTTAGAAGTTGTTCCCCCTTTATAAGTTATTATCATATCATCAGAATTAGCTCAATTGAAAGACATGATAAAGTGAGCAGCACAGAACAGATGAATACCCAATAAAATATGTGTGTAAATGTGTGTGTGTTTTATTATTTATTTAATTGTATTATATATTATATATAATTTGTTTTTATATTGTATTTAACAGTAATTTATATTATATATATAAATGTATTTTATATTGTATTTTAACGCTTTATTATATTATATTTAAATGTATTTTCATATTGAATTTAAACATATTTTAATTTGTATATAAATGTCTTTTATATATTTAAACGTGTTTTTTTATTGCCCTATGTTGCTTTTATGTTTGGTTTAAAGCTCTTTGAATTGCCTTGTTGAAATGTGCTAAACAAATAAACTTGTCCTGCCTTGTTTGTGTTCGGCAAACGCCCATTTCCACAAGACTACACTACCCATGATTCCTATCCTCTGGTATTTCCGGGTAGGTATTGCTGACAGCCATATTTGATTCGATTATGCTGTTCTGGCTGCGACAACCAGTTTAGCCTGACAAGAAAAAAAACGGTCTTTTTCCTCTCTTCGAGCTCAGCTTTACGGTTAACCAGCGCCGAAATCCAGCTGCATTCACAGTAACAACAGTTTATAACCTGTAGTCAACGATGAATCCTGAATAGTAAGTTGGACGTTTGATGTTCGGTTGGTTATGACAGGTCCGGTTCAGCTGTCAGCGTAGCCGGGGAAGCTAAGCTAACGGTGGCTAACTAGCTAGCCAGGCGGACCGGTGTACAAAATGAACGTCAGCTGCTTTGTCTTCTCTGCTAACTTTGCGATCTGAGGGGCTGTTGTGGGTTATGTACGCGCTGTCTGATGACAGCGTTGATGTTCATCTGAAAACATCAAGTCTGTCAGCATCTCCTAGTCAATATAACACCGATTAAATCGAGTGATTATTAGTTGTTTCGTCAACAACGTCTGCTGGAAGTAGCATGAAGAAGCTAGTAGCAGGCTAGCCGAATAGCTACGTAGCGTTAACCTGACGCTGTTGAGGATTTTGTTATTGAGATTAGTTGCTCAGTTAAGGACAGTTTAATAGTTCAGGGCACAAGTCCGTGTCAGTAAACACGAAGCTAATCTTTTAATTAATCTGGGTAGAGATTATTTTGCAGGTAATTTTAATGTATTTTATCTACCGCAAACAGGAAGTTACTAAATGTGCTCCTGGAAAGGAGTTAGGTAACACAGAGTCTCTGTGTTGCTACACTACAGGGCTGGGCATTAATCCGCAAATAATGATAGTTATTGCGATATAATTATCCTCAATAACGATATAACAAATGTATAATAAATGGTTGCTTATGATCATTTAAATCAGGAACGAATTAGCACGTAATTAGTCTTATTAGGACATTTATTTTGATGAAGAAAAAGGATTTTACTCGTGCATATTTGTTAAAAACAGATTTTAATCATAATTGTCTTGAAAGTTCTGCCTCAGAATTGTGAAGTGATCCTCTGTTTGGCGTCAGCGTTTGTTCTGACCATAAAGAAAAATTTAAAACCACAATTAACCAACTTTCAACTTCAACTTTCACCCAGGAGCCAAAAAAAAATCAGTCTTTAAACCTTGAAAGAAATAATGATTCGATATTTATCCTGATAATTATTGTAGGGCTGGGCAATAAAACAACAATGATAATTATCGTGATATTTTCCTCAATAACAATATAACAAATGTTCTGTAAATGTTTGATTTAATTCATTTTACTTACCAATTAACATTTAATTTGTCTATTATATGTAGACATTATATTTATTTTGTTGAAGAAAAGGGACAGAAATGTTTTTACTTAATTTTACTCGTGCGTAGTATAAAACCACAATTAAGCCTCTGGTTTCTTCAACTTTCACCCAGGAGCAAAAAAACGTCTTTAAACCTGAAAGAAAAAATGATTTGATATTCATCCTGATAATTGTACAGATTGAATGATTGAATGTTTTTTATTGTGATAACATTTTAGGCCATATCGCCCAGCTCTTTCACAGCGCTGCCAGCAACTAACCAATGCTTATATTCATTGTTACGATTAATAGATTAGTTGTGTACGACCGTAAATATCCCATGGTGACTTCCTCAAACTAGGGCTGGAGCTATGGCCAAAAATGTTATCACAATAAGCAACTTCATATCAAATGAATATTTCTTTTAAGTTTAGTCTTTTCCTCAACTAAATAAAAATCTTAATAGAAAAATTAAGTGCTGAGGAGTTTGCAATTCAAATTAAATAAGTCCAAAAATAATTGAACATTTGTTGTATTGTTATTGAGGACAATTATATCGCAAAATTATCATTATTGTTTTATTGCTCAGCCCTACCTCAAAGTGCTTCATCATCCAACTGTCCAAAACAAATTTATTCAATTTACAATAAAAACAAACCAATTAAAGCTTAAAATTCTCATATTTGAGAAATTGAACCAGGGAATATTTGGTGAAGTTGCTTCATAAATAACCTGAATGATTAATCTTCTTTATCAAAATGTTTGAACATAACATTATTTAGTCTTATATATATTGTTAAATGTGTTAAGTGTTATTAGTGGCAACTATTAAGTGTTTTATTGACAATTATGAATTGTTTGCTTTATTAAGGTACCTTTTAATTTCAGTACCAATAAAAGACACAACAATATTTTTATTTAAATAATTACAAAGTGCATTTTCTACATGAGTATTTGTTTTACATTTAAGAAAAAATAATACAGTCCAATAATTAACAGCTGTACAAAATGTAATATATTATTTAAATGAGACTGTATCTGATCAGAGAAACAGCTTTAACAATCTGAAAACGCCACGTTAATTCACTAATATAGCACTTGTCAAAAACACTGAGTCTAATTTTATGTGATTTAGTGCCTTGCAGGTATTGTGATAATTGTGTGTTCATGTTTTCCCTCCCCTCTCTGTCCTCAGTGACTATTTATTCAAGCTCCTCCTTATCGGCGACTCTGGTGTTGGAAAGTCTTGTCTCCTTCTCCGGTTTGCAGTAAGTGTCAGTTTTTCACTTACTAGTTACACATCAGGCTTTTGTATTTCTTGATGGCTGATAACCCTGCAGGTATCGTATCCGCCACCCTGACCCCCCTGTGTGTTTGTTTTAACCCAGGATGACACATACACAGAGAGCTACATTAGTACCATCGGCGTGGACTTCAAGATCAGGACCATCGAGCTGGACGGAAAGACCATAAAACTTCAGATTGTAAGGAGAACGCGGTGTAGCACGGCTGTAAATATATAAATACTGAGACACCTTGGTTTGTGATTGTGTCAGTTTGGACTTGACGAGCTCTGCTTTCTCTTCTCAGTGGGACACGGCCGGTCAGGAACGGTTCCGGACCATCACATCCAGTTACTACAGAGGGGCTCACGGCATTATAGTAGTTTATGATGTGACAGATCAGGTCAGTGCCTCTGGAGGACAAATAACACTTCTTTCACGACAGCACGGCAGATTTCCCCTCAGATGTCCTTTAAAAAAGCAACATCCAGTCATGCTGTTGGTATTTTAATTTGTTTAGTAAAACAAGGTAACACCTTTATTATGGAAGATTAAGTGTTACAGCAGCACGATCTAATAGTATTAGGCAGAGGCTTTTACAGTGGGAGGGGTTCTCCAAACCGTTTTAGGGTAGGCTGAACCGTGAAATTTGCTTCTGTGTCGAGTCTTCACACCTAGCCTTTGGCGTAAAGCTGCGCACGTAGCCATGCATGATTTTCATTCACTTTTGGCGTCATGCACCACCACGCACCTGGAACGCTTTGAGGTCGGAAGTCAGAAGTTTCAACTGGGAAATACCCTAATTCCGACCGGTCTTGAATGCGGCATTATACTTATGTGTTGGTGACTCGCTCTGTAATTACACCCCCAAGTCGCCAGTTGGCAGTAGCGTTATAACGTGTGTTGACTTTTGCCGGCCGAGTCGCCTATTTTCCGGTCTAGGCTGAGGCTCGTGTAGACTTTTCAAATGTTATCGACCGAGTGCGTCAAATTACACCGCGTGCCGGTGGAAGCAGGAAGCAGATTGTCTACTCTGCATTCGCAGAAGAAAGTACAAAGAACAGCGATGGTGAAGAATCACAGCAGAGATTTCTTTGCATGGAGCGACAGCGAGGTGGGACGGTTAAGAAAGTAACACTGGGAGTACAAAGAGCCTGTGGCGGCGGGAAACAGACTGAGAGTCGTCGCAAAGTCAGTTTACACAAGTGTTATTTACAGAGTACAAAATATTTTAATACAAATTCCAAAACTAGCAGCAGCGTTTTCAAACTTCATTTTAGGAGTTCAGATTCACCTTTAGTAGTCTGGACAGGAGGCGTAGCAGCAGCGTGTGGTTGGAGCCTAAGTGAAGCGAAAAAGGTTTCACATTAGTTATCAAAAGGAGATAGAGCAGCCTAAGTGTGTGTGAGCTGGTTAAAGAGAGAGTTCAGAGACAGAGTGGTTTATTTAGTGTCTGTCCAGAGTCCTTAGGACAGACCTGGATTTTTCAGTACTTTACAAACATTTTTCAAATTTAGATTATTAAAAGAATTACGTTCAAGACATGTAGTCAGCTTGGCATTTTACAGAGTGAAAGTAAACTCATCAGCTGTCGTACGAGGCGATAACATCAGGTGTTTATATATCGGCCCGGGCGCTGCTTCAGTCAGGCGTTAACAATCATTCACAGAGCACGGTGAGACTGAACGCACCCTGTGGAGGTGTTTTGATATCAAAGTTTGTTTACATTCAAGGTTTTTCACTTTCACCGTGTGTACCCTTCACACCACACAGACATGTTGAATGGATTTCCTTCCTCGTCAAACATTTGCAGAGCCGTTTTCTTTGTGTGCACGAGAAACAAACAGAATGTGGACCTGCTCTCATAAACTTGTCTCCAAGGCGCTCGATCAGCCCTTAGGGTTTGTATTATTTCAATTTTATCAGATTCTACTTATTGAATCTCGGTTCTGGTTCCTTCAGCACAGAGCCTGTCAGCGCTCGGCGACCTTCCTCCTCTTCCTCCTCGCTCATCTTCCCCTTCATGGCTAAAGTGAAAGAAGTCTCTGTCCCAGAGGGACGTCTCTGGGGACTTGTCTCTAAGAAAAATATAAATTAAATCCTTTGTATCCGTCGTTGGTTTCCCTTCAGTATAAAAGCTAAACGTCAGCTCACCTGTGTTTTGTACCTGAGGAGTTGCTGCTGTTAGCGTTAGCTGGATCTGGGAGAGCGCGACGCGTCGAACACGGCGAAGCGTTCCTTCAGATTCACGCCGTGTTGAAGGAAACGCTTCGTCACGCTGGAGCTGCTTCCTCCCTCGCACCAAACCTCCTCACTGCAGCTGGTGCAGTTTTTTAGTGAAGCTGAGCCAAACTTTGGAGCGTTCGCTGCAGTCCGCCACGGTCCAGGACCGGAACCAGAAGGACTCTCTTCTTCAGGCTTTGTTGACGTAACACGTGAGGTGACGTCAGGTCGGCGTAGCAGCTCCTGGCAGATCAGAGACACTTTGATGGGCTGTAAAATGCTCACTGCTGTTCAGTCAGGAGCTGAGATCTGCAGGAAGGAGCAGAACCCAAACGCGTCGGTCTGATCCAATCCACGAAATTTAGTAACTGTTTCTACTTGGAACCGGTTATCGATACTCAACCTTACCAGCCCCACCCACACTCATTAGGGATGTTTCACAGCCCTGGACTTTCTTCATGTTGTAACACGCTCCTCACAAATGGCTCTCTAGATGCCGTTGATGTTTTTGTCTGATTGAATTGTTTCAACAGACACCAGTGTTGGTTTTAATTGTCTTTCTGCTTCCCGTCCTCAGGAGTCCTTCAATAACGTCAAACAGTGGCTACAGGAGATCGACCGCTACGCCAGCGAGAACGTCAACAAGCTGCTAGTAGGCAACAAGTGTGACCTCACAACGAAGAAAGTTGTGGATTACACCACCGCCAAGGTAACACACTTTATTACAACAGTAATTACATTTAGCTTTTGCAGCCGTCTGTTGGTCGCAGTTTCTGTAGCTTATAAGATAATGAAATAAGCATCAGCAGCATTTTGCCTCTGTGGTCTTACTGTCTCGGCCTTGGAAATGTGATGAGCTCGGGTTTTTCTCTGAAACATCCGTGTGCAAAACATAATCTTCACTTGAACCAAACCGTGGGGGTGTAGAAGTGCGATGCATGTTCTTATTTTTAGCATTGGCGTGTTTAAAGGTCATTCAGTCGCGTAAAGGTGGTTTCTCAAAATGACCCACTGAACCATTTCTCTGCGAATGTAAAGAAATTAAAACACCAGTTTGTGAGCAGGTGTGAAAGGCTGCCTCCGCTCTGCTTGTAAGAAACTTTGGCAACAAGCTAAATGTTTCATAACTCTAGAAAGGGGTAAATAAAGATTTGCTGTTTTGAGATAACAGTGGTACTCCACCCAAATTCTTTTGAAGATCAAACTTTCACTTCCACTTCTCATGTCCATTTGGCTTCAGAATCTGCTTTTTTGGTCAGTGGACAAAGAAAATACAGCCAATTTCCTTGTTACGGCATTAAATATACTAATACTGTGACAGAAACGTCCCCACGGGGATCAAAAAAGTGATTCTGATTTCTGATATTAGCTGCTTCTATCTGTTTTATATGATGTTCAACCATAATAGAGTCAAAATACAAACTCATACTGTGAAGCCGAAGATTTTAACAACCTTATAGCCATTTAAGTGGAAACTAAAGGGGAAAACTGCACATTAAAGGGTGAAAATTCTACTTTGCATTTCTTTTTGTGGCGTGTGGCTGACATGCTGGAAAAGTTGAGGTAACTTTTAGACATTTTGTAAACAAAAGATAAATTTTCCACCATTTAGTTTTTTAGTTTTGGACCTGTTAAACTCCAGCAGGATGCCTTTGTATTCGGCCGACATCACTGTCTTTAAAGCTCGAGTGGAGAGACTGCTATCATATGACACTACCAACTGTGACATGCCAGCTTATCGGGAAAGGGGACTAAATAACACTAAAGATGGGCCAAATGGTGGATTTGAATATTTCTGCATACTGGGGTCCTGTTAGCAGTATTGTAGCTGAGACTTTGAATGAGCACACTTGTGTTCATGTGTGATGATGTAAACCATCCTTTGAAACTTGAACTCACTGTATAAAGAGACCTCCTGTCACCTGTAGGATGATCACAGACACACAAAACAAAGAGGATGTGTGGCTTTCCTGGATATATCGACAATAAGGGGGCTTCAGAGCAGTTTCCAGAATAAAACAGCTCGCCATACTATTGCTGAAAAATGCACTTCTTACAAAAATCTCCAAATGTCAAACGTTTTTGGTTTCAAATTACAGCATGACTTTTTGTAGCGTGTTCCTACAGGTCTTGGTGTCTTAATGAGGCATTTCACTGGGATTTTTTGATGATTATCTGTGTAACAAACGCTAACAACATAATCCACATAACTTGCATCTCAATGTTTGAAGCCCTTATAGACTCTAAACCCAAAACAAATATTTATTTCAAATGTATGACTAAAGGAACTTGAGCTGAGCTCCCAGCTTTCAGATGATGGAAAACACTTCTGTGTAGCATTTATCTCCTCCCCCGCACTAAATATGCCCCGTCCTCCCCAGAAACTAAGACGAACAGGATGTATGTACGGAGGGGTGGAGTGTGAAAGTTTGATTCTTGACCTAAACAGTGGTTTGAAAAGTAAAAAAGACAAATCTTAAGGCAGAAGTTTGACATGTTTGAAGGTATTTTTTATTAACTTCCTGCTGCAGAGTTTGATTATAAAACCTGATACCGGCGCTCTCATGTCTGTAGAGGCAGCAGCCGGTTAGCTTAGCATAAAGATTACTGGAAACTATTCCTTTAGCTCAAGCTCTGCTTTCTATCTTTTTCTGGAGCTTTCACCTCCTAGCTCACGCCCACGGTCTTCCTCAGTGGGTGGAGTTTGCTCAGTTTGCTCTCCGTGACCACTGCGTAAACTCCACCTGCTAAAGAAAGTCTGCGAGATTCAGTTGAAAGCTCTGGAAAAAGCAAGCTGACCTTTTTTTTGTGGACACCAGCACAAAATATTTATTACCTTCAAATTAGATTGAAAGTTAATTCTTAACCTTGGAGACCGTAGCAACCTTTTTTGAGCTTTCAGTCTTATCGAACTCGGCAAATAAGAGTTTCCCCAGAGCTTCATTTATTCTCCCCTCACCTCCTCTGTTCACCCGTTTGCTCACCAGGAATTTGCCGACAACTTGGGGATCCCCTTCTTGGAGACCAGCGCCAAGAGCGCCACCAACGTGGAGCAAGCCTTCATGACCATGGCGGCCGAGATCAAGAAGAGGATGGGCCCCGGGGCCACGGCCGGCTCCTCGGAGAAGTCCAACGTCAAGATCCAGAGCAAGCCTGTCAACACCTCGTCTGGAGGCTGCTGCTGAGACCTGAAAAGACCGCCACGACCTGAATCCATCACCCCCACCCGAGCCCACGACCAGTCTCAATGTTACCATGCTCCACAGGGAGAGAAACCCAGAGAGAGAGAGGAGGAGGAGGAGGGAGAGACAGAGGAGGAAGACTTTGAGTGGATCGGTTTTGTAATTGTATGTGCAGCTACAACACCAGATTCCCACCCCACCCCTTTCAAAGTCAGCAATAGGACGGTAAGCCCACCCAAACCCACAGAACACACTGGGCGGTTCTTCTTTCTTTTTTTTTTTCTTACTTTACCAAAACATACTGGAAAAAAACAAAATGTGTACAATTTTTAACAGTGTGTAAATTTAACCAATGAAAGAGATCACATGTATACAGCTTTTTTGTTTTTGTTCGCCCTGCTCTTCATTTTGAGTTTGTTAAACGAGTCACTTTTCTAAAACTGAAAAAAAGAAAAAAGAAATAGAAAACACAAAGTTGTCTTTATTTAGCTGTGGATAATAACAGCATGACTTCGGCCCAAATCTCCTCACATATATATATTTGTATATTTATATATACATATATGAATTAGCAAGCACTTCAAATGAAGCACATGCTTACAGCCGGCATCATGCGTGTCAGGGCCGATCACATGCTCCCTCAGCTGCGTGCGATCAGAAAACTGCACCCAGGAAACACTCCGATAGCGTCACCTGCTCCAACTTCACAAGAGTCGCCCCGTAAAAATGATGTGCCAGTGCCTTTGTGGCAGCAGATTTACACCATATTTATGCCTTCGGTGCTCTCGTGTTGTTGGCGTATTTCCCTCATATGCCCACAGCCGTGACTTCTTAAAAGAACCCACTTTGTATGATAGCAGTTATAACATTCCTGTATATATATATATTTGGCTCCGTGTGTGTGCTCTGCTGGTGTCCACGATACAATAAGCATGTGCTACATTGGGAGACGTGACGTCAGCCGTGTGTTATTTCTCTGCTAATGTTTCTCAACCGACAGCACAACCCGACGCAACAGGAGAAAACGAAATCACCATCCCAGCTCGAGGAATAATCTATAAACTGTATATATTTATACATAAATGTAGGAAGTGATTTGCAAAATTTGTGTAGAGAGAAGCAAGTGAAGCGAATGATAAAATAGCTGGAGTTAGATATCTCGGCACGTGATTTGTGGCTGCGGACATGACATTTTTGTGGCACAATGTCGACTATTAAAACAATGAAGGAGATCTTTGATAAGTGCTGGTCCTGGTGGTGTTTTTATTTCCTCTGCACACTTTCTTCACGCTTGTTTCACCTGTCTCTGTGTTATTTTTTTTTTACAGTGTACCATAAGCTGAGAGGAATGATGATCTTTGGCCTAGATTTGTCAGGCGGCTGGTTTTGACACGGCAGCTTGTGTTTTCACTCGGCCTCTAACAGGAAAGGTCTGCCTTTTTAAATTCAGGCCCTCAAAAGACATATTCACCGTGAAGTAGAGCTCTTTGGTGTTTTACAGTTCAGTTTCTGTTTGTGGGTTCCAGTAAAAAGGCCAAATGAGTTCAGTCCCCCAGTAACAAAACTGTAACTCTCTACATTCAATTCAGTTTTATTTATATAGCACCAAATCACAACAACAGTGATGTCAGCGCTTTGCTTTCTTTTTAATTCAGAGATTTTGAGGTTTCGAAATCTAAACTTGCATGAATTCATTGTGTTGACTATTTGAGACTTTTGTCAGATATGTGTGTGTTTGATTGAACTTGGGTACGTAAGTTATAAAAATTGAAACATGAGACATGATCGATTCATTATAAGGGCTGAGCGAGTACTCGGGTAAAGATAATATTCTTTTTTTACGAGTATCATCAGAGTAAAAAGTGTCTGTTTTCTAATAAACTCTAAATATAGGAACCCTTTTTTTTATTGGGATGAAAAACGTTGCTCTGTAGCTCCATTCTGAGGCTGCTTTTATTAAAAAAAATACCACAGCTTCTGATCACCCATACCAAGTTTAACTTCCAGTTAGTCCAGTTTATGCCCCACCTGTTCCGAGTACGGACACAGATGATTAAATTTGTTGAACAGATCCAGAGTCCTGTATTCACTCACTCACTCCTGCTAATTCTACACTGCAGGTAAGTCTAATTCAAATTCCAACCACTATAGAGACACTTTGTGGTAAACAACAAGGACTAGTGCCAAAGATGGAGGGAGCACCTGACATGTAAACTTAAACAATTTGTGAATTTAAATCCTCTTAATTTGAAATGGAAAGTAGTATAAATGTGTTTTAAGTTGTTGAAACTTGAAATTGTGCAGAAGTGTACATCAGACTAGTTAAGGGATGTTTTCTTGTATTGATGAGGTAAAATAGTTGAAAACGAGTTATTAAAAAAAAAAGGACCATTGTAGTTATTTCAACTTTATGAATTTAAATTTGTGAGTTTAAATAAAGGCAGTCTTCAAGGAATCCCTGGTAAACTTACATGAAATGTCTCAACAGTGAATGGGTCAACAATCAAAACACCTTTTCTGAGGTGAAGGCGGCTCCTCAAAACTGAACCATTTTAAATAATGAAAAGAACTTTAAACAGACACCGGTTCTGCAGGTGTGCGAGGCTGCATCTGCTCTACTCTGCTTATAAGATGCTCTGGCAGCAACCTTAATGTTGGATAACTCCATAATTGGGTAATTAAAGAAAATGACACTGTGGCACTCACTCCAAAAGTTATTCACACTCATCTTTACACTAGAATATGTCGACATACACGTTTTTTTTTAGTCAGTGGACATAAAATACAGCTCATTCCCTTGTTACTCACATTAAATATTCCAACCCTGAAGTTAAAGTCACATTTCTCAACATCTTCAGTATTTTAATGTTCAGTTAGGGTCCAGGAAAAAAAGGCAAATTTATACCTCTGAGTCAAATCAACATCGACACGTAGGCGTAGACTCGACACAGAAGTGACCAGTGGTTCAATCAGTCAGACAACATTTTCTGAGGAGGTCGAACTACAAAGAATATTACAAACAAATGTATTAAGTATAAGTATTTCTACAGATGCAAACATGAACATGCACACAAAGGGGCAATCTAACAACACGGGTTTTAATATTTAAATCATAAAAGTAAGCGTAATAATCTAAATCAAGTGGCTTAATTACTTAAAAATATTCATCAGTGAACTCATTAATTGATCTATCGGTCTGACTTCAGTTAATTTAAGTTGCAACCTTTTTTGTGTTTCGCTGGAATTTCATATTAAACTAACTGTAACTCTGGAAGATGCCTATTTGATTTGTGTAACAGATTACTGAAGCATAATAACATAAGATCAGATAAGCTTTTATTGATCCTGGGGGGGGTCCAAGTGTTGGCAGCAGAACAAGGACAGGAGGGTATAAAGTACAAGTGAGAATGGAAATAGTAAAAATAGAAACTATCCAAGAGCAGTAAACTTACACCCAGCAGCCATGACTCGTGTTGTACTTACATTAATACTGCAGTACTGTCGCAAGCACAGTGACATGATTAGAAGCATTAAAGAATACTGTAGTACATGTAAGAGTAATATACCATATAATATGATATAATATAATATGATTAAGTAATGATTCTTAGTGTTAAAGCAGACAAAATACAAATATATTAAATGGTAAATATGTGAATATATTATAATATAACAGTATGGGATATAATGTATTGAAACATGTAATAATACTTTTTCAGTGTACATATAGCCTGTGAGTGTTGTATAAAAATATACTTATAATTTAAAAATCATTTCAGAGTTTTAAATGCACCATTTTCATACAATATTTATGTACATTTAAAGATTTAGAGTAAAATTTTACATCCAACACTATATTATACTGTTCTATGCTATAGTATAATATGTTAATATGTTATACACTTTGTTACATTACATGCAGAATGATATTTCTGTTTTAAGCACCGTCACACAGTCTGGTCCATGTGAGCTACACATTCAAACTATTATGAAACTGGTGGTGGTCTAACATGAAGTTACAACTCCGCACCAGCAGAGTGCAGCATTAACAAATGTATTATTTTTGGTTCAAAGTCAAGCGTCATTGAGAAAACCACACGCCTAGTGTGGAAATCATCATCTGTTACACAATTTATTTAATTTAATTCATTTCATCAGTCTGCGTCGGATCTTCGCTCCCTCGTGGCTGCCTGCGGCTACGCCTCCTCCGTCCTTCCACTGTCTTCATCTACACTGGAAAACAGAAATACTGCAGTAATACTAATACAACAATGCTGATGACGCAGCGTCCATGATACCCTGCGCGCCCTGACGGAGAGTCCATGTATGGGGGAACACCAAAACAATGTTTCACAACAATCAGCACTTAATGTTTTATCAAAACTCAGGTTTAGTTTAACTTTTCGGGACATGTGGTCATCCATCAGGGTGGTGCGTGTACATACATACAGCACATAGTTGCAAAGATATTCAACTTCTACAGCAGAAAAAATGCAGCTTACACATGAATCCACCAAAAACATCATTTATAACTGTAAAGATCTGACAGGAAAGGTTTTTCTCTATAAAAGTACTTTTTATTTTTTATTTTTTCAGTAAATTTTGATGCTGCTACGTACACAGTTTTAACTTTGTAAGGTTTTGAATGCAGGACTTTTACTTACAGAGAGTAGGGCCGGCCTCCCTGCCCCCCAAATTTGCTTTCAGCTGCAAAACAAAACACAACGAGGGAGTGCGAGCCTCCAGCTGACAGAGGAGAGAGATGTTATGGTGCCTTTGAAGGAATGAGAGGTTGTGAAATGGGGGGGGGG
>JAPMOB010251111.1:0-35221 GCA_029875015.1 Lepomis gibbosus
CCTCCCCTCCTGGTTGGACCCAGCCAACAGTGTGCTTGGCAGGGGGTCGATTAGCGGTCGACCAAAGACAGAAATATCCTCTTGTTTGCTCACTGGCATGCTGCAACTCATAGTGCTGTTATGAAGGATACTTTGTTTTTGTTTAGTATTGTAGTGGATCGTTAAACCCAATGACAGTGATGCTGTATGATTGGTGGGTGGCAGCTTTAAGATCAGAACAGAAAAGAAATTACTTGTGTTTTTAATGCTGTCAATGACTCACTTTCTCTCTGAATTAACAGGTTTTATGCTGCACACATTAAGTTGTGTATGTTGTTGTTGTTGTTTCTTCACATCTGTGTGAGAGAGAGTGCAAAATTGTAAATCCATTCTTAAAACTAATTATTTTTTTCTACTTTTTTATGAGATAAAAACAATTCTAAAAAGCTATTTGAAGTAGCTTAAGTATATTTTGCATTAAAGTGGCAGGGCTGCTGAGCTATATTATACTTAATGTAATGCAATCTCAGGCCTGCAGCTCTGCTGGCTCAAGGGGAAACTTGTTACTTTGTCTCAGCTTAAGTCTTCACATTGCATTAGATGTATGTGCATTTAATTCAAATTACATTAGCAGAAACATAGTTTTAGGCTTTAGTGACACACTGAGGTGATGATATTATCAGAAAAACTGAGTTTGGAGTTCCTGCGTAAAAAAGTCATTTATGTTAATTACTGTTAATGCACTGGACCTATTACAGAGATGAGGTACCAAAATTTGGCACCACATGAGTTTTCCCAGCCAGAGTGGAAAGTGAAAACCTTTTCCCTTATTCAGTTTGGGATCTGAATTAAAAAAACAAACAACTTAATTTTAAGCAACTATATAATCCAGTATGTAAATGCCTTCTACTGTTTCCTAAATCTTAATTTTGAACATTTTCTTCCTGAACCCTCCAACAATATACTCTCTATCAACACTGCCAAGTGGTATGCATACCATTTTTGTGTCCTCAGAAAAAAGATCAGGAATAGCATTTGCTCATTGGAATAACAGGTAACAATAACAGTGTAACCATGGCCGCAGCCTCAGGAGAGACAGTCAGTCAGAACAGCGGACTGAGAGAACACAGTCCAGACCACAAGGGAAACATTAACTGCTTTGTAAATGCCAGGAATATAAAGTGTTCAGTGTTGTTTTCAAATGGACACCAATGCAGCCTATACACTAAGCACATCACAAGATAAAATATAAGTCACATTGATTGTCACACAAATGTACTTGTAATGTGTAATGTGTAAATGTACTTGAAATGTGGCACATAAATGAGAAGTAATGATGATGTGTATTAGAATCAAATATGATGCATTGAGCTGCATTTTGATGCAAAACTGGAAACTAAAACCTCACCTATAATGTCTCCCTTTTTCTGTCTGTCTGATATGCTCCCTCTATTCATCTACTGTCATCTCCCTGCAACTGATTTACTTCCTGACTCAGCTATGGGAAACAGAGAAGTTACCCTGATTACAGACATTTCCTTCCTCTACCATTCACAGCAATGCCTGGAATGGCTGCAGTATTTACTCAGGCCTGAAGCGGTAAACTGCAGATCCCACACCCACATGGCATATGGATCATGGGTTACAAAGGCCAAGGGTTCCTGGGAGAGTAGTTCTTCTTAACCCAAACAAGAAAATACTCATATTCTCCAGCAAGAGACATGATGTAATTAGATAATCTGTTGAAGTTTCAAAAGCCTGAATCCATAGAACCTAAGACTGGATTTACTGTACTGTACAGGAGCACAGTGCCTCTCTGAGCTTCCCTCTCTGGCGTTGGGCCCCCTGAAACTTCCCCACATTTACCCCTAACTAATGACAACTATGCTTGGATCCTAAATGGTTTTCATGCCCAGTTCTTGTGGTTTCCAACTTGAAAAACAAGGTGTTTTTAAAAGTGTATGTGAGTCCTGCAAGCTTTGACACATTCCACTGCTCTTGATATTGAACTAACCCTCGTCCTGGATTATAACATCCACAGAAAATGACTGTAAGTTAGTATGCCAAATGACCTGCTGCAGGAACATTGAACAACTTGTATTGCTGGACATAATTAGATAAAAAAATTAATAAAACTGGACTTTCACACACTATCGCTGAGAGACTGTCCAGCTCTACAAGCTGTTCCACATTCCTTGTTTGAGTCTCACCAGAGGGGGGCACTAAGAGCTCATGTTTCATATTTGTGAGGCACTAACATGATCATGTTTATATTACACAGAGGTATAACAGGAAGGCGTACCTGTAATTGACTAATGCATTTTGTAAACCATCTCATGGGGAGTTGTTCCTATAGGTTGGGCAGGTCTTATCTTTACAGCCATTACCTGATGACGCATTTATTATTCCATACTTAGGATGAATTTACTCCAAATATATCACAGAGTGACTGATCTTCTGTACTTTGCTACATTAATGAAAAAAACTAACTTAATAATAATAACTTATATAAAAGCCATGTTGTAAAATGTGAAACTTAGATGCCAAAATATTTTTAGTAGTATGGTGACGAAAATTTGCAGCCTTGTAAATAAAGTTAAAGATATACCTTGAATCTTTTTGTACTGAATTTACGTGAAGTGAACAAACCCATCTCTAATGCCACAATAACAACTCAAGAGATCTAGGCAGCTTTGAATATTGCTGCCAAGTGAGAACTCTACAGTTGTCAGGCAAAGTTAACTCACTTAGTATTTGGAATACACTGTGCAGCACGGTAGTGAAGTGGTTAACATTGTCGCCTCACAACAAGAGGGTTCAAACCTACCACTGAGCTGGGGCCTCTCAGTGTGGAGTTTGCATGTTACCAGATGTTCCTGTTTCCAAAGACGTAAGGTAAGGTTAGGTTAAATGGCGACTCTTAATTGCCTGTAGTGTGAATGGTTGTGCGCCAGCCCTGTGATAAGCAGCTGGATAAGCGGGTGTAGCTAATGGATGGATGATGAATTACACTGCCATCTAGTGTAATATAAGGGGACCATTATCGGTGCCTTCATCCATTTTCCAATATGATGTAAACCCATGGGTAGATTTCCATTCCAAAAAGTTGCAAAGGACTTAAGAGGTAGCCATAATCTCTGCCCTGTTTGAACTTAAGATACATTATGGTCGATTTCAGAGACAGATAGTTACAGAGGCTACATCAAACGGTGACACTGTTTATGCAGAATTTTATGAGTTGCTGATATATAACCACAAGAGTCAGCAAGTGGCACATTTTTCATTTAAAATTTTCATTTATATTAGCATGATAAGCAATCATGTGTTATCACCTGCTGTTCGGAGGAAAATATCTGATAAACTCTGAGATGAAGGCATCAATTACTAGCTGATTCAGGCAATGGACTAGGGTAAAATAAAATATTTATTTAACACCAAAAATTTTGGTTTTTCTTTATGTACAGGAGGGCCACCATAAACGCAACACCTCACTGTTTCACAGAAAATTTGAAGAATATTCAAAGGTGAAATCAGCAGACTGGGAGGTTTGAGTATATGCCTGGAGAACTGATAGTGTGACAATGAAACGGCTGTCTGTGGTGTTCATTTGGGTTTTTGTTTGCATAGATAAATGAGCATCTAAATTAATGATGAAACATTTGCACTTTGTTTCCAAATAGGGTCCAGATAGTCGCCTGGATTTATATAGACACGGGGAAGGGGGGGGGGTCTTTATGCGATGCAGCTTTTCAGAGAGCCCATTTGAATCTGGGAGGTTAAAATTATATCTGAAGTGTTGCTTCAGCACCACACAGTGATAACTCTAAAATCTTTTCAGTCCATATGCCCTCCATCAGCTTCGTCCAAATGTAGCGATAAGTATGAAGCTACAAGAGTGTGATATATTAGTCAGTGATGCTCTCCCTTGGGAGGAGAATCGTTGGAGTGAATCCATCCTGATTCTGCAGGACGTTATCTGTTCTGAAATGTCCGACTATATTAGAATACCCATGATCAGGATAACTGCATTTCCATTTCCACTTGCATTTATTTCACTCATTTAAATATACTATCTTTATGAAGTGTGAAGGGGAATGATAAAAAGTTTTACTGAGGTACTTATTGTATTTAAGTCAGAGTAACTCATATTTTCTAGAGGGGGGTTTTATATACTGAGGGATGGATGTTGGTTCCTCTCATCACACTACATCATGAATCAGTACTACACAAAACAGTTGTTTCAAGTGGCTGCTTGGTGCACCATGACCTGAGGGCCCAACAGAGTTTACATAAGAAAACATAAATCACATAGCCATGAAACCCTTGTCTAACTAAAAGCTTGTTTGAATAGCAGATTGACTAACTGTGCACATTTTCAGCTTAGAGTTGATATGTGTCTTGCTCATTAAAATTTTGTGGCACAATTTTGTTGGCGCTTTGGTGGCAACCACTGCACGCATTCAATTTTTTTAGTGAAATCGCTCTTTAATAGAGATTTCAATGGATTGTACTTTCTCCTGCTGGAAGGGACAGGGCAGGCCATGCAGATTGTGCTTGAGGATAGGACAGGAGGATTGGTCATTGGCCTAAACTTTCATGAAATTTCACTAACATCCGTCAAGTTGTTTTTGGGAACGAAGAAGAACTAAAAGTGCTTGCCAGAGGGAATCTGGACTTCTTAGGGGAAACACATATGATGCTTATTTGAAAGCAAGTCTTTACTTGCAGCAAACAGCAGGCAAGAACAAACCTTATCATCAAACGGTACTTGTAAACCTAACTGCAGCCTCATTTCTCCTGTTTTGTCCAAAGACATGCCCTCGCCATTTTCTTTTAACACACCAATTATCTTATAAGCCCATGTGCCCTATTTCCTTTGCCTTGTTCAACAGTCTCCACATGCTTTTTATTCTGAGACAAATTTTAGTAAGACATGTCACTGCATTCTAAAGAAATGTAGAAAAACACAAATGTGTCGATTATTTTCAGCCCTTTTTCAAACGCGACAGTAAATAAACATGTGATTTTATGACTGAATGC
Organism: Lepomis gibbosus; assembly: GCA_029875015.1. Lineage (NCBI taxonomy): Eukaryota > Metazoa > Chordata > Actinopteri > Centrarchiformes > Centrarchidae > Lepomis > Lepomis gibbosus. Next base: position 5,020 of record JAPMOB010251111.1, read on the forward strand.
AGTTTGACTGATTATTGCATTATCCATTTCTATTGCTAAACCCCTTTACTATTATGTCTCTCTTAGTTTAGATATATTGTGGCATATTGTGTATTTAGTTTTTTAAAAGTCATCGACCAACAGGCAGCCATTGGTCATGTGGTTTTCAAGCAATTCACTCTTAATTGAATGAGTAACTTGATTACTCGTGGGTCATTTCATTTTCAAACAGCATGTTGTTCTCTCAGTGTGGCTGCAGTCAATTCTTCAGAGTCTGTAGCAGTGATCAAGGCCTATACAAATAAACCAGCCTTGATTTGACTCTCACTGAATGTAAATGTCAGAACAATTTGAGAGGTGGGACACCGTCATTTGGCAAAAACTTCACTGGAACCACAGAGGTTTCTGAGCGCTATCATCTGGAGAAGCATGACATTTGTTTTAAGTAGACAAGAGTTGAAGGGTTGATATAAGCCCTCCGCCCCCGGATACAGTAGCGGAAAAGCTTATTAGTCTTTAACTTTTTCCATCTTAAGCATTTAGTTTATAGTGTTCCTTAAAAGTTTCCACAATAACCAAACGTTGACACAAAATGACACACTTGCATTGTAAACAACCAGCTATTTGCAAGAGGATTTTCTTTGTGATTTTCTTTGCCACACTGGTAGTTACTTTAATTCAAATGACTAACCAATACAATCAGTCTCAGTGATGCTTTCCAAGGTGCCCTGGGTTCAAATGCATATTAAAACCAAACACAAACAGCTGTAATTAAAAGTAGGTTTGCAACTAACTATTTTTTCTGCTATTGATTAATTCGCCAAATATTTTCTCCATCTATCCATCGCCAACCGCTTATCCTGCGTACAGGGTCGAGGGGGCTGGAGCCTATTCCACCTTACATCGGGCGAAAGGCCAGGTACACCCTGGACAGGTTGCCAGTCCATCTCAGGGCCACACACAGACAAACAACCACTCATATTCAGGACCCAAATATTTTCTCGATTAATAATTTTGTATATAAAATAGCAGAAAATCACAATTTCCAATGTGATTTCCCAAAGATATTCAACCTCAGATTTTAGAAGCTAGTGAGCTACGGACTTTCTGGCATATTTTCCTTACAATTAAATCAATTATAATAATAGTTGCTGGTTATTTTTTTCAATAAACCTATTGTTTTAGCTCTAATTAAAAACATATTACGTGACAGTATGCTACACAGTTTTGTCCATTAAGTGGACTGTTGCCCAGATTTCACTTTGCTTTTGAAAGCCTGCAAATTCTGTAATGAGACTTCAGTTTGTTTCCTTTCATAGTCTTTAATGTTTACCTGTTTCCAAATAATCGCACTGCCACTGTCCTTGTAAGCGAGTTTTTGAGGGATTTTTTGGCATTTTGTAAAAATACAGTTTAGTTTAGTTCTGTCCATGATGGTGTCATGTTAACCTTAAAATGGTCAAAGAATAGACATCTTTAGTAAGTCACTGCATGTCACATACAGAATAGAATAAAAAAGTATTGTGGATTTGTAATTTATGTGTTCAGTGGTTATAAATGCTAATAATACAAACAACATACAAAGACACAATCTTTATAATCTGTAGTTTAAAAAAATGCTGTTATTGCTTGTGTGTGAGGCAAATAAAACGTGAGGCTGTAAGAAAATGAGTTCCATAAAAAAAAAAAAAATTTATAGTTGTGATGCCTACAGTTGTCAGTCCACCAAACAAATCAAGCAATAAAGCTGTGAAAAGATTGGGCAGAACAAAGAGCATGGAGAGATTTACGTTTTGGGGAAAGTAAATTTGCAGAGAGAGAGAGAAAACAGCTGCAGTAAATGTCCATCTTAGCTGCGGTGAAATACCGCTTTGACAGGAGCGCAGGCGAATAAACAGGACAATTTGTCGTAAATAGAAAAGCCTTCTGACCCTGACACAAATTGGGCAGCTTGTTCATGTTGTCAAAATACTGTCACAAACTGTGCTTTGACACGTAGTGGCAGCATCACCAGCTCATTAAAACAAGTTAACGTAACGTGACATAGTATATTCATGATTTATGAAAAGCAAATCTATAAAATTAAGGAAACTGACACACAGGTAACAACACCACTGATGAGCCAGAGTTTTAGAGTCAATTGTAAATTCAGTTAAAACACATATCCACTTATTATGTGTTTATGTGATTGAATGTTTTCACTTACTATTTGCAAATGAGAATGTGCTGGCGTGCAGACCTGAAACTTTCCCTCAAAGGTCAAATCTAGACCCAATTTGATTTGAGTAACCCAGCCAAGTGTCTGCTGTGTGTGTGTGTGTGTGTGTGTGTGTGTATGTGTGTGTGTGCGCACACGCACTCCTGCCAAATTCTCCGAGAGTGCATGTTGGGGAGATCAGCTTTGCTCCAGTAAAATGTGTGGGCTGAAAATAGGCCTGATCGAAGAATAGTGTGTCATATTACATTGCACAGGAGACCCATGGAGCTAAAGCTCTTACTGATGTCCCTTCACTTTTCTGGACTGAGGTCTCCACTTCTCCTGAACACCACACAGTAGATTATTACAGGACATCATTCAAGGTCACATTATCACCACAGTAAACTAGCAGAAGCAGAGCAGAGTGAAATATTAAACGTTCTGTCAAAGGGAACCTTAACTTACTGTGATTGTTTTTCCCTTGGCCTTAAACTGTAATTACATTTAATACTTTAAAGTTATTTTTGAATTATAAGTGATTTTTTTTGTTTTTTGCTGATAAGATTCAGTTCTTAAAGCTTTTAATTTTTGGACTATACATGATTCATATGAAAGTTACATACGAGTTTATTATCAGCTAACAATTGTGAGTCATAAACATGGTGGTCCCTTGAGCAACATTGTGTGTCAACATTGTTTCCTATTCGTATAAAAATGTTTCAAGTGTGACTTTGCTGCTTGTGCTTTGAAAGCAGCTAAAAATAATCGAAGAAGCCACAAGACTGTAAACATAGTAATGGGCATTTTGTGGGCTGGCTCACCTGGGAGTGGACTGGATGGACGTTCAAACATTATTGCTACAGTTGAGTCACAATTCTCTGGGATATGTGCCAAGGCTGGCAGCCCAATTCTGGATATCTCTGCTGTGGCAGGTCCACAGTTTTCCCCCCTCCGAGCAGTTAATGTCCCCAGCACCAAAAGCATTACGTCCCCCCCACAGACCCACATATCTGGGTCTCTCACACATAATGCAACGCCTGCAGCAAAAATGTTTTTGAAAGGCAAGGTGAATAGTCAATGACATCTGAAAATAACCCCCTGCAGCTGTGATTCTTCAAATAGAAGAAAAATTCTCAAACTTGTATGTTATGGGTTTGACGCCAGACAATAATGCACTGTCTTATACAACAGCATACTAAAAAATAGTCTTCACAATAAGTAGCATTCCTGGAATTTAAATATCAAAAAAGATGTACATCCTTTGACTGTATTTTTCAAAGCATTATAGTTTCACTCCTAGACAGACCGAAGCAGCCAGACAAGCATTTACTCCCAGTGGTCAGGATGCTCATTATCCCCTGTGAAGCTCACATAGTTAGAGAAGTGAACTCTCATCCTGCTATAATGAGCTTGGCATTCCACTGGAGACTTTGGCATGAAGCTGTCCAACTTGGAGTGAGGCAGCCACGCTGTTGCTCTGCAGCTGACTGAGGGAAATGAACTAAACCTCTGATGGCGTCCTGGATGGGCTGTTAGTTATCTACTGCCAGGCATCACTGCTTCCACTGTCCCCTGTAGAGCAGGATGACCTGACTTTTAATAGACATGCACTTTTCTTTTAAGGATTTTTCTGACTTAGTCAAATGCTGGGTAGCTGTTCAATCTTGCCGTTTGTAAGGAGAAATGAAATTAAATGAACAGAATTACATGGCTACTAAGTTGTTATTTTTGTTGTTTTTGTTTCTTTTCTTTTAGTTTAGTGCATATCTATTAAAAGTCAGGTCATCCTGCTCCACAGGGGACAGTGGAAGCAGTGACGCCTGGCAGTAGATAACTTGTTGTGAAGACTATTTTTTAATCTTGTTCCCTAGGCATTTGTAATTCCTTAGGTACCTTTTTTTTGGTGCTGTGTCAGCCCTTTAAAAGAATCTTAAGACCAAAACAGTGCAGATTTCCCCCAATCATGGCATCAGCCTTATTTGCGTTTTATGATAGTAATTATATTACTATTGTCATTTCTCTCTTTTTTGTAAATTAAACACTTACTTTCTGCAGTTAAATATAACATTACTTTCACGTAAGGCTAACCTTTGAGGTTAGAGTCATTTGTGGTTCTAGCTCTGTTTCCCAACTTTTAATTATTCACCCATTTTATTTTTACATGAAATAAGACATTCACAATTAGTAAGCTTTGTATTGTAGATTGAAAATGTTTTGGTTATAGTTAAAGGTTACAAAAAATAATTTTGAAATGGTGATTGATACCTGATCAACAAGTATTTTTTGTCCAGTATGCTCAACTGTTATTTATAGTGTGATTCAGCTTTTTCTTAGAGGTCTGGTTAAGAAAGGTTATGTGTTTTCTAAGAGACCTGACCGAAAACAATAGAAACACACCGACTTACAGACAAAACAACAAACACAAGCATTTCATTATAGAATGACTGATGAGAGGAAAAGAGAAGAGACAGGTTCTAAAATAGCCATTTTTACAAAAATAACAAAAATGTCCAAAAGTTTCTCTTCACATTCTTTTTAAGAACAGCTTTAAACTCAGAAAGAGTTTGAAGTCTTTCCGGCGGCTATTTCCAGCTACAGACAAGTCAGACATTATGAAGTCTTTCTTATTCATCGTTGTCAGAATAATAAGCAGACATACCCGCAGACATGTCAGTGACCGAACACTTCTGTTTCTGGATTGAATTTTTTTTTCCTTGTTAGACAGAGCAGCCTCCATGTGGGACTGTGAGCGCCGAGGGTGACCGAGAGGTTGCGTGTGACAATGAAATTTGAAAAGCGATGAAGAGAAAAATATGTTACCCAATTACAGCATCTAAAACATCATGAGAGGTTGAACAGTAATCTGCTTCTGACATGCGCCAAATGCTTCAACAAACTTCTGTGCTTCTCCTACGATATGAGCGTGTTTTCAAAAGTTCCTCGTTCTCATGATCATCTAAACACAAAGGTCGCTTCATCTCAGACCCTCTCCGCTGGGTGCTTAACTAATCAGATTTTGTCAATTTCAAAAGAAAATTTCAATGCTCAATTTCAAAAGTTTGTCTCAACCAAAGGAAGCCATCAGTGATAAATCTGAAAAAAATGCTTTGGATCATTGTGAGCTGCCAGTCCATCTAGTGATTGGTTTGGACTACACAATAACCAAATTATGCATTTTTCTCTGCCACATGGTTTGAGGTCAATTTCTAGAAGACACATTGGAAGCACAAGAAGAAATAAGCCATTTGGGAAATAGGCCGCTTTGACAGCAGTGACTTCAGTGAAGACAAACCAAGTCAGAAACATGCTGCTTTGCGAAAGGCACATTTAACAGCTTGAGCAAAATTGAAATTTATTAACAATACATCTCAGGGCAATGATAATCTTCAAAAAGCCTGTTTCCCAATTGAGTAGTGACCTTGAATCTCATTCTACTGTCTCACGTCAGCATCTTCTTCATCTGTAGGAAATTTCCTATTACTCCTAAGAGTAATATCCTGCAGCTGTAGTATCAGGCCATGACACACTTTGCAGAGTACAGTGTGCTAGCAGGTCTGTCTCACTCATGGTCATCCTGGCTATTTTTTTCTGTTACCATGACAACATTTCTCTGCACTCCTCTGCCTCTTGATTGTGTGGAAAATGAACAAGAAGACAAAGGGGAAAATGTCAGAGACTGAGTAACAGTGATTGAACACAGATGAACAGTCGCCACTGACTGGCCTACTTTAACTTCAAATTATTTAAAGGCTCAGTTTGATGTGTTTGAGATGTAACACCACTTATTTTAGTCTCGGTGTTCTTAGCTATCCATAGTCATGGAAAATTGTGTTGCTCCATCTTGCCAATTCTTTGCATCGTACATTAATAAATCCAGTCACAGGGGGTAATAATAATAAACCTTATTTTATAGAGCGCCTTTAAAAGCAGCTTCTCAAAATGCTGTACATAGAATAACAATCCGACGAGTAAGAGTTAATAGAAACAAAAATGACAACATTAAGAAAATGATATAAAACAATCATAAAAACCATCAGCAATCGAATGCAAGTTTAAAAAAGTGTGTCTTGAGAAGAGCTTTAAAAATGCAAAGAGTCTGGGCTTCCCTGAGTTCATGAGGAAGAGAGTTCCAGAGTGAAGGAGCATAAACAGAAAAGGCCCTGTCACCCATAGATTTTAGGTGCGTTTGAGGAACAGTTAACAAATTCCACTGTGATGAGCGCAGACTGCGATTCGGGGTATACGGGATTAATAGGCCAGATAAGTATTGTGGAGCCAAGCCATGTAATACCTTGTTTGTCAACATCATGATCTTGTAATCGACACGGAACCTGACCGGGAGCTTAGGTCTGGTTTTAAAAGAGTGATTTGGAGGTACCACAAACAGCATACAGCCTCAAATGGTGGTGATGGTGCAATGGATAAGACACCTACCTTTGGTGTGAGAGACCCGGGTTCAATCCCCCACCATTGTGTCCCTGAGCAAGACACTTAACCCCTCGCTGCTCCAGAGGCGTGCGACCTCTGACATGTATTGCAATTGTAAGTCGCTTTGGATAAAAGCGTCAGCTAAATGAATAATTGTAAATTGCAAATAATCTCATACAGTGGCATACTGTCAGCTGCACTTTATGGTGGTGCCATCAAGAAAGAAAAGTTGGGCGTAATTTTTCCCCCCATTATCCCTTAGCACTTGCTGTAACTAGGACAAAAATAAAATAAACACAATCACACAACACAGGCCATTCACCAAAGCTCGCTGTGACTCCAGAAGCCCAAAGCTAGGACTTATAGCTTTTTGACCCAGTATCACTTGATCAACAGCCAAAACCTGCTGGGTTGCAGAGGAAGGAGAAAAAGTTGAGTATGAAGGTGTGGGCCTGTATTTATCAAGTGTCTCAGAGTCTCTCACAAATTACACCGAAAGTGAAACTAGGACTAAAAACACAATTCAGTTCAGGCACACAATGTGCATGTTTCAAGAGTGTTTTTGTGATTGCCTCACAAGGATAAATACTGGTAATACTCCTCACAATAAACCGAAGAAGCCTTTCAGATTAACACCTAAATGTTTTTTCCAATGATTATAGGCTACTACAGACATCACAGTCCCTTGACTTTTAGTGACTTGCTTTTGCTTTTGATGCACCAAAGGGGATAAATAAGTCATTGTGTTTTTAAATTTTTAAATATTTTGATATTTGTCTTGCTGAGAGTTAGATGAGAGGATTGATGCCATTCTCACCATTCTCAAGTCTGTCCAGTCAGCCAGCGGTCAGTTAGCTTAGCTTGCAGCTACAGCTAGCCTGACTCGAAGGTAACAAAGCCACTTCTAAAGCTCACTAATTAACACTATAACTTGTTTGTTTTATCTGTCACATGTTGGCATTATGTGGAGAACTACTTCTTGGCCAGGTGCAGTCTAGAGTCTCTGTATGCAACATCACTTTGATCACTTTGAAGACTTCAGTGATTCCCTGTGCCTAGCTAAGATATAGTTCACTACAGAACCCCCTGTAAAACTGCAAATGTTTTTACGCTTCACTTTTTGGATGGATGGATGGATGGAACAGCATATAACATGTTAATTAGTGGGCTTTAGGGGTGACTGTGGTGATTGTGGGCTTTTAGGCAGAGTCAGGTTGGCTGTTTCCCTGTGTTTACTTTAAAGCAAATGTGATCAAGTTGATAAAGTCTACACTACTAGTTTCAGTCAGTCCAATGCTGTAAGATTGTAACCTTTTCTCTGGCTTGAACCTCTTTATTCATAATATTATCTGTTTCCCACTAAGACTCCACATGATGTCATATTAGAACAATGAGCAGTTCATGCGGTATCAAGAGAATATGGAGATGAAAAGAAACCACAGAGTTGAGAAAGTCAAATCAGAAGGTCATGTACATTTGTTTGTGTGTCTCACTTTGAAGCAGAGAGCTTCAAGCCACGCCGGCATGAATAACTCATACAGCTGTGAGTAGAGGCCATAACACTGGGGTCATATGACAAAAGGCCGTCTGCATGACACTTCTGCTGTATACTGATTTCACAACCTTTTTCAAATCTGCTGAAATGTAGCTGCAAACATTTTACTGTTGTGACATAAATCTCGCAAAACATCTAATATGGGTCACTTTCACCAGTAAGTGACTGAAATGTTGAACTTGTCACGGATATTTCATCTGATGATCAAAATGATGCCAAATGAAGGAAAAGTAGCTTATATAATGCAACAGCACTTTCTCATTAAGTAGCCTCCTTTAAACCTTTCCAAACACTGAGATAATAGAGTATGATGCAGTAATGAACACTGATATTTCAGAATGGGAAATGTCAGCATGTTAACAACAAAAACTCCCCTGACAGCCTGAGAAACATTAGCTGACATTAGATAAAACCCGTACATTGTTGTTGATTTTCATGTTGTTACTTGAAATAAAGGATTACCTCTAGGGGGTTATCTATGAACTTTTTACTAGTTTGCTACTACTTTGTTCTTTGTTTAAAACCTCATGGTGCTGTAAACAGACTACAGAAAATAGTGTTTTCAAAGGCTGTAACTGCAACTGGTTAACAAAAAAAAACTTGGTGGATGGTTCTTTTCTAAGGAGGGATCCCTATAAATAACTTTATTTCTTGGATAGCGGGATTGTGTATTAATAATGAAGGAGCAAATGTGGATTTACTTTACTCCATGGAAAATGTATTAATCTAATTCTGGAAAGCACACCTTTGAAATCTTACTCCCTTCAACCTGTTCAAAACACTGATGATAAAATTACATGTAAAGGCAATTGCTTATAAAGAACAGATAAATATAGAGCCCTAATGAGCAAGATTTGACTAGACTGGACTAAACTGGCATACACAGAGCAGATGTAAAAGTAGCAATTCAAGTATATCAAACCTTTGTTATAGAAACTTTAAAGTCTGAATATGCAGCTCTTCCCACTTTTAACATAACTGAAGCAACATCAAAAGCCCTTTAGAATATAGTCACACTTCTGTTGACTCTGGGTGTAAATGTGACTTACCACACATTTCTTTTACAGTTTTGAATGTACCATATTCTAATTGACCTGATCCTTCACTCCATATAAAACTGAAAGTATAATCAAAGAGCTTGGGACTGTCTGCTTAAAGAACACAATAAACAAAAAATGTCTTATCTTTAGATCTTAGAAGGTGTATATGTCTAGTAGAACCAGGCCGATATGATTTAATTGCAGATAAATCAGTATCTGTGTTTATGACGTCTGATAATTGACTAATAAAACAGATTCAGAGAGACAGAAGACGGATCTCTCTATCATGTTATGAGTGTTGTCATTGCATAGTTTGCTCAAGAGAAAGCACTCTGCAACTCCCCTGTTGGCAACACATTGCCACAAATCCACCACAAAACACACTAATCAGCTGACATAACTGGCGGTACTTTTGTTCAAAGAACTATTCACAGTACTAAAAAAAGTTTTAAAACTACATTATGTCATGTTATCTTGTTAAGGTCTCACAACTACACGTAACAAATGTAAGGGATAAGAAAAATAAACTAATATTGTCCGATATATTGGAATATAAGATTTTAGAAACCTCAAATATCAAAATCAGTATTGGTCTTAAAAATCCCATATCAGCCTGGCTTGAATGTCTAGCCTTTCAGAAAATTGTAACTGTATGTACATCTATGTACAAAGATATTTCGGAGTTCTTTTTTCAATTAATATGTCAATCCTTTTGGCTTAAAAGACCATAAAATATTTATGTTTACATTTTTTGTCAAGGTTAAAAGAAAAGTTATCCTACAGTATCCAAACAGGTATTTTATAGATTTCTTTTGAGGAAGACACCCCTCCAACACACTAGAACAGCAGACTATCGTTTATGTTTTGTTTCAGGGCTGAGCCGATCCATGCGACAGTTGCATTGCTCAAATGTAACAGAAAGGGATAACATTAAAATTCCCAACTGTGTGAGCATTTAATCAGCCTCTCTCCCTGTCTGAGCAGAATTGCAACACTCATCTGCCCACCTGCTCCCACCAAAAGCATGGCACAGAACGACTCGAGACACTACATTTTTGGCAAAGATGTACCAGCAACAGTCCTTCTGTTGTCATGCGACAGTCTTGTAGCACAAAGTGTACATATACTTGTACATACATATCTGATCACTGTAGTCTCAGAGTATTCCTGCATAAATATATCACCTGTTTCTGTTTCAAAAACATCCAGCACATACAGCCATTCCATTATCAGTGCTGGTAAGTTATACTGGTGAACAATGTCATTTTGTACTTATTCCTTATTTATTTAAATATAACGTGACTGTCACGATTCTGTCCTGAGCTTGTCTGGATTATATTATTTTGGCCATGTCTTCTCTGTGTTTTGATTTTGGTTCCTCGGTGTCTGTCTGCGTGCCTTGTCTGGGTTTTTGTTCCATGTCTTTGTTCGTAGTCCTGTGCCTTAGTTCATATCGTAGTATTTGATTCTAGTTCTTTCTCTGCATCATTTTGGTTTAGTCTGCTCGGTACTCTGTGTTATAGTTCTGTGTTCTCATTTAGGTTTTGTCTGTTATGATCCCTGTGTTATAGTTGGTCGGTGTTTGTTTACATGGGTTTCTGTAATTGTCTGAAGTTAGATTCTTGTTTGCTATTTTGTTACATGTGTTCTGTCTGTGTTGGTTGTTAAGTTTGCACCATCTCTGCCTGTCAAGTACTCCGTCTGTCCCCCCAAGTTATCCCTCTGCCTGCCTGCCTGCCTCTCTGTTGCCCCCTGTTGTCTCTGCCTGCCTCTCTCTGTTTTCCCTGCTGTCTCCCTGCCTGTGTCTCGTTAGTGTCATGTCTGTCACCTGTGTTGCTCCCACCCTGAGCGTTAGTCCCTGGTGTATATAGGTTTGGTGTTTCTCCTCAGTCTTTGTCCGGTCATTGTCGTGTGTATACGCTCTGTCTCGTGTTGTCTGCCTTGCTAGTGTCTCCCCTTTTTTCCTGCTTTCTGGATTATTTTCCCTTCTAGGATTTTTTTCTGTTTGGATCACCTTGTTTTTTTGGCTCTGGTTAATCAGCCACTCTACCAGTAAGTGTGCTCGCCTTTTGTTTATTAATAAGTCTGTTGAACTATACCAGTCAGCCTACGTGTCCTGCATTTAGGTCCTACAACCTGCTCACCACACGCACCCTGACAGTGACATTTGAAATGTCAAACTTTTTGTGTGCCTTATACACAAAAACTATAAGAATATAATACTTTAAATACAATATAAAGTACAGACCCAGAACAATCTAATGAAGACCAAAACTTGGGCAACTACTGAAAACATTCAAAATATCAAAATAAAACCAATGAAGACACTGTTCAAGCATTGCTTATATTAGATTTTATTCATGTAGTAAATTTTAATATTTACAGTATTGGTGGAGATAATTGGGACTAGAAAACTACTAGAATTTTTTTTTAATGTCACCGTATGATGTATAACATAAAAACAGTGACTCATCAACAGTGTCTCAGAGTGCGACCATAACACAGAGAATACCAACTGAATGAAGGTATAAACAGCAACCAAACTACGTGTTTGTTTAATTTGACTATTAATCACTATTTTACACTTTGCAATAGAACATTTAAATGAAATGTCACCTTATGCAGTTCATCTGGTTGTAATAAAACTATAGTATTTTCACTTTAAAGGAACTCTAAAGTTTCATCCTTCGGGACTGTGCAAACTATTTATAGGGAACTTTAAAGATGCACAAAGACGAGACAAGCAAAAGCTCCCCTGACAGCTAGTTGTAAATAAAAGTAGCCTCCCATGGCTAAGACGATTCAACATCAAAGTGAAAAAGAGAGAGATTTCTCAAGTGGCAGATGGAGAGTCTTTCACCAATCATAATTTTAAATAAAAAAGGTTTATCTAAAAATAAATTATTTTTAATAATAATAACAAAAATAATCTAGCTTTTGTGCTGATCCGTGCTTGTCAAGGCCCCTTCATCGTCTATATGATTTGTAAAAGATCAGTAATCAATAGCTGACAGAGTATATTTGACATATGGTCTGTTGCATGAAATGAACACTGGAAAAAAGTGCTGTGCATATGATTACAGTCTATTTGAGAAGGTTATTGTAACTAACTAACACAGATCTTAACTGTTTACATAGAAATCTTACCAGCAGTGATAGTATTCAGGCTGTATTTCAAAAACATATTCAAAACAAGACTGAAAGCCTGTGAAATGAACCAATTGGTGTAGTTCATTTCATTTATATAAATCAGGCTGATAACCAATATGGGTGCATTTAAATTAAGCTTAAATTAACACCCTGCAGTGGCTACATATTGCCATACTGTGTGTCAACATATAGTATATATAATCCTGTATTGTGAGCTTGTGTTCTTGATATGAGATGGATTCTCTACAGAACTTGTTGTACATTTTTCTTAGATATCACTTGTGTTATAGCTGTGTGGGAGAGGTGATAAAAACAGAGGCCACAAGAGTTCCAGCTCTAACTAAAACTGTTATGCTTTAACATATTTTTATTGTGTTGATTTCTACAAACTTGTTTATCTGTTGCTCATTATTGCTAGAAACAGAATTGCTTCATATGATGCTGTTATAATATATTTGAATCATTATCGTAACTAATTTCTGGCACACACCGAGACCCTGAGACACATTGCTTTTTGAGATACCTTTGTAACTGAGTGTGAGTGATGGTCAATAAGACATGAGTATCATTAATAGCTTGGATCTAGTGGTTTCTGTTGTTAGTGCATTTAAGACCTGTCAATCAATAATGGAATACCTGCTGGTTCCAATCCTGTGTTTTAAATTTTGGTGTTGGGGTGATTTGGATCACGGATTGTACCTTTACAGATAATGGTCAGACTCAAGGGTTGTAATTAGAGCTGTTGCACACAGCTCTCTTACGCTCTCTCATTGGCTCTCTCTCTCTTCTCCTGATTCACTCACTCATCAGGCTCTAGTACTTTGCCTCTCTCGCTCTCTCTCTTTGTATCTGAGACAGGCTTTGTGGAGAGAAGAAGCCTCAGAGGTGTGTGACAACGTACAGCACAACCAGGTGCATCACTTAAGTGATGCCACCCCTTTCCAGCTATTGTGTACTACTATAGGAAAGACCCTGAACTACCACTGCACAATATATTTTTTTCCAAGGAAAGAAAAGTATAGGGGCGCACTTGGCTTTTACGCATGGAAGTTGGAATCAGCCTAATTTAATTTACGCATGGCTGTGTCTCGTCTCTTCGGAAGATGCGTCCGGGCTTATGAGAGCTTGTCAGGGCGTGAAGAGCGGGACAAAAAGTGAGCAACGATGCGGGGCACTGAGCTGCTGCTCGGTTACTTTCTGGTGAAAGTTATGGTGTGTGACGCGGAGGGCGAGCCGGGTGAGACCGTCGACGACTTCATGCTAATGACCGGGTTTAACGACTCAAAGGAAGTGGAAAGCACCGTCACGGAGAACCCGCACATGGAGGACAAGTGCCTTGGCTACTACGACGTGATGGGCCAGTGGGATCCACCGTTCGTGTGCAGGACCGGCAGCTACCTGTACTGCTGCGGGACCTGTGGCTTCAGGTTCTGCTGCGCGTTTAAAAGCTCCCGGCTGGACCAGACCACCTGTAAGAACTATGACACCCCGCCGTGGATGATGACAGGAAGACCCCCGCCGAAAGTGGACGTGGCGCTGGACACAGCTAAGGATAAAACCAACCTCATTGTGTATGTCATATGCGGGGTCGTGGCCATAATGGCACTGATAGGAATTTTCACCAAGCTAGGTTTGGAAAAAACGCACCGTCCGCACCGAGAAAATATGTCAAGGTAGGTCAAAGTTTCACCATTGTTCATTGTGAGTTATGTTCATTGTGAGTTACGTTGTCCTATCATCACGCTGATGATCTGACATGTCAGAACATCTGAACGCGGATCTGTTATGTGTTACTGAGCTCTGGATGTAAGAAAGTGCCTCTGTGACAAAAAACCCTATAATTTCAGCAAAACAAAGTCTAAAAGCAACACGTTGTTTAAGAAAATACATAGGCTATGAGTTTAGCTGCGCTCAGAAAAGTTGAGTTTAACATCAATTTCCTCTAGAAACAACTTTGTTGACTTCTCTGGTACACAGCCTCCTGTCTGCACAACAGTAACCTGCACATCAGCGTTACAAACGTGTGATGTTCATTGCACTGCAAAGAACCTTCATTTGAAATGGACTTTATTTGTCAGACTACTGCCAGTGATGTTGTTACACATTTCTGCCTCCAAGTTAAAACAAATTTTTTTTGTCCAAATATAACTCAGAGAGAGAAGATGGTTAACAGAAAAAATAAAAAAATCGTTACATTTTAATTTGGGCTTGGCAAGAAATATGCAGCATGCTACAACTGAAACACACAGAGTCAGCTTTGATGTTGCACTGTTTTGGTAAAAACATTCTTATACTATACACATATCAAATTCTGTAATGAAAGATGTACAACTACAATTTGTTAAAAAGGCATGTTTTTAAAAAAAAAGAAAAATGTCCCTAACTTTAAACCTAACCGTGTGCCCAAGAATTCCTCTTGCAGACATGCTTGTATGACCATCAAACACTTGCATATAGTCACTCACTCAAATTCATCTATGTACACAAAGAAGCTTATTACTCTCTTGCAGCCACAGGAGACTGATTTTGGGCTGAACAATCTCTGCACTGAGAAGACACCTTGTTGTCTTTATCATTCTGTGAGTTTTATCCTGTAGCAGTCCAGGCTAGTTCCCATCCTTATAAATCCTTAGAGATAGGCTAGAAAGACACACAATTATGAGATGTCACTCAAATTTGACCTGTGACACCTGTGACAAAAGTTAATTACAAGATACCTGGGCAGTGTTGAACTTATTCCACAAAGAATATATTACTCTAAAAATTAAGAAAAAAAAGACTGGACAGTTCAATCACTGTGGGTATTTTCTACCTGCAGAGTTTTCCATATATTTTGGAAGGTAACATAAGATAATTTACACAATTTATCTCACTCTATTGCCATGTTGTATACAAATAAATGTCAGCACTTCAGAAAAAAATTACTTGCTGCTTCTCTGTGACTTTAAAGAAAAAATTAACAACAGTTGAAAGTCTTGTTTTTGCTCACTGCCAGTGGTCAAGTTCTGACCTTTCTGCAGTGCACTAGAAGTGATAGACACTCTTTGGGTGAGTGTAGCTACAGTACAGTGGTAGCTACACCCAATAGCGATACAGTCAGTTATCAACACACAGGAAAATGTACCAATTTTATGTATATTGCTATACCTTTCTGTAGCTGTGACCTAATGTCCAGGACATCTAAGCTATCTTAAAATCCTAAAGTACTGATTTGTTCTTTACTTCACCCAAGTAAAGAACAAATCAGCAGCATGACCTGGCTGTATCTGCTCAGGCTAAGCTGCAGTGGCTGGCCCTACTGACTTGATAAGCAGTTTCACCTGAATGCCATGGTGTACTCAGTCATCCAACCACCAATGCTGTATATCTGGTTACAGTCTTACCAATACCCACTAATTAGCAACCCCACTGTAATGAGAAATGTCCCTTGACCTGTCTTACCAAAGAAAAGAACATGCTTTCAGCGTAAATTTGGGTTTGAGTGTATACGATTGAAGGAAACTCTATAGGGTCATCTTTAAAAATGGGGCATGTACAAGGAGTGCCACTTTGTCTGTGACGTTGGAGGGAGCTTTGTCAAGTCTGAGAAATTAACCCTGATGACGTCATAAGGGTTCCGTTGAACTGGGGTTGAGAATGTTGAGATTGAAAACCTCTGTTACAATCTTGAGCATTGAAAATGTGGGCATTTAGGAAGCAGAGATGGTCTATAGAAAAATGCTATTGTGTTGCTTAATGGAAATGTAGGCTCAAGTTTTGTTTGAGTTTGACCCATCTGGATTGCTCTGCCCGCATCCTTACAGTTTACAGTAAAGTCAGCTTAAGACACACCTGTTTAGACAGGCATTTGGATAACAGGGATGCACCAGGTCTCCATCTTATGTATTTATTGTTTATTCTATTACATACTGTGTAATTATGTTATTTTTTAAAAAGTATTTAATATTGTTATTACATGTTTTTTCTTTTACATATTGTACTTTTAGCTCAACTCACATGGCTAAGGTGGCGATTAAAGCTTCTGTTTTTCATTCTTGAAAAGCACTATACGAACAACGTTTACTTACTTACATCCTAAGGACGAAAGTCAGGATATCTCCTAGCCTGTGTTGCTTCAATTTTGACCAACAATATTAAACAGCTGGAGTGTCTTTTAAACCATGGGATGCTGTGTCCTGTCTCCTACCAAAAAACAAAGTTGTTTTCTGTTTAAATTGTTGGTTTTCTTTCCCCAACCTTAACAAAGTAGATAACTTTGTAAACTTTGAAGTGGCAGATGGAAAAAAAACCCCTCCTATAATAATAATTTTTTTTGGAACGGTTATTTCAGAAGGCGCACACAAATGCTTTACTTTGTCATTTCAGAGGTCTTATTAGCGAAAGGAGTGCACTGCTGGCCTGTACAGAATCTGTACTTGTTATTTACTGCAAGATGTCCCCTTTGAGATTTGTTTTTCATCTTTCCAGAGCTCTTGCGCATGTTATCCGCCATCCTGCCTCAGAACTTACGGACGGCATTGGACTTGGCCAGCACTATGAGAACATACAAACCAGAGTCACAGTTAACAGTCTCCGTAAGTACTGTGAAATCAGCAGCACACAGCACCTAGCTACACACCTACATACACATTCACATGACAAGAGTTTGTGTGCTGCGTGTGCTGTTCACTGCTGTTGACCAGAATTCAATTGTATGACCGCAGCCAATTTTAGCAGATACTCATAAAGACCTATATTAAAAAAGAAACATATGTTTATATATAAATCTAATTTTGTGAGCCCTATACATTTGCCTACTTATCCTGAATTAGCTGTGCAACTGGAAGAGCAGTCATGCCCTTAGCACTCACTTAACGTATTAACATACACACTAATTACCACAGACAACCTCAAACTCAGTTTCTTAACCAGTACCTATTGTATGCAAACTGCCTCGCACATTATATCGAACTCGTCATTCTCTTATTCATCAACACCAACGCCTACAGCCCCCACACACACACAGATGGAAAAGAGTTCTTATTACTGCTAACCTGCTTACTTGGTGCTGCCTTGACAGCTCCAGTCAACAAAAGGTCTCTCAGCCTCCCTCCCTTACTCTCTCCGCAAGTGGGGTAATTATGGCAAATGGCTTCTCATACAAAAAAAGACACAGTCAAGAAACATTGCTATGGTTATATTCTTCGTTTGCTGAATAACTGTCTTTTAAAATTAAGTTAAATTCTTTGGATTAGCAGAAGACTTTCCTGATGAGCGTGTAAGAAAAGAACCTCATATCCTGTACAGAAGAGCCAGGTTGTGATTTAATGCTTAAATTACTATATAAAATTACTGTCAATAAAGTTAATAAATGACCTTCCTTAATCTAGATGCTTTCCAAGACGTTTCATGTGAGGCAAATGCAAATAAATATCAGTGATTATCATGTAATGTGGAAGGCCGGAAGTTTGCATGTTCTCATCGCACTTGAAGGGGACATCAGGTGATTTCACTGATTAGTTTGGAAGGTTTGCTAATTAGTGAAAACACCTGGTGTAATCTGTGGTTGGAAGAAAAACCTGCCTGTTCTTGGCACACATGGCAGATGATCTCAAATTACCTCATCACGCATCACGGATTTGGTTGCACAAATATTTTCAACTCAAATGCACAAGTTTATTATAAATCAAGAAAATTACAGTTTAATAACACATTTTTCATCAACCCAAACTGCTGTGCCAAAAATTCTCCACAACGTTTAGATGCACAACACTGGAAATGGAAGTTCAAGCAAAACTCATCTAAAACTCCACACTGCCCTTAAACAATAATCATAATAAGGATACTAATTATTGGCGAGTAATCTCTTACATAGTTGCAATCCAGGCAATGTACAGTACTTGGTTGCAGAAATGTTATGTAACAAACCACTTGGTTAATGACAGTACACACACAATAATGTTTCTACATGTGTTGTAATTTAAACCTAAATGTCTTTTAACAAGTCCAGTGTGTTTTATGTCATATTTTCAACTTAGTATTCATATTTTACTATTCCATTATATTTATTATAAATATTTCTGAAGTGAGAAATGCAAGTTAAACCTAAAAAATGGATTTATTATTTATACTGGTTCTATTTTAAGAGGTAGATGTCTTTTTTTGGAGTAGTGGAGATTTTTTTTTTCTTGCTCCCTAAAATCAGCTGAGGTGAGGTGTCAGCACTGACATAATAATTAATCATTCTGAAATCATAGCACTTTCTGCCCTACCTTGCCTCCTCACAGAATAATTATCAGTTCATTAAAAATCAGCCAACACCTTGAGAGGAGTGACCTTCAGAAAGAGATACTGTATGCTTTCTTTTGCAAACAAAAGAGTATTATACAAACCTTTAGTGTGTGTGTGTATATATATATATATATATATATAGAGAGAGAGAGAGTAGCATAATTCAATATCACAACACTCTGATGAATGTACTTGCTAATTGCACGTTAAAATTTGTTTTTACTGTTATTCTGCCTGTTAACCAGTTTGTAGACATTTTTTTGAAAGCAGTATCTGTTGAGGTGAACACACATTACACAAATTGTAGCTGAATGTACTAACAATTTAAATCCCATTTCCTGAATGATGAAATTAAATTAAATGATCAATGTGAGATAACATGACATCCTTGCATTGTCAAACAAGTGCAGTCACCTCACCTATTTAAATGTAAAAAGGTTACTTCACTTTTGTAAAAAAAAAATTGAATTGCTTTGAAAAAATGTGCAGTTTTCTTCTGTACTGAGAAAAAAACTCTACACTTGAAGATCATTATATATTTGCATTTATATATTTAGTCTATAATATTCTGGAAAAAATGACAACAGAATGTTTCTTGTCCATAAAAGTATAAAGGCAATTGTTGCATTACAATCATACTGTTTACACACCATACTTTACGTACTTGCAATGAGATTTAAAATTTAGGAGTCTGAGTAAATTTACATTAAACTTGCATTCAACATAGCCACATAGTGTAGATTCCAGGGAAGCCACAAGCCAGAAGATTACTTTTGTATGATCGATATCTCACTAGTGGATGTGGAACTTAAAGACAAGCACTTTCGCAGTATAAAGATTTGTATTTTATTCAAGCTAAATATTTGCTGTTTAATTCATAAATGACTACACTGAAGAAAATAATGTTTTAGCTTTCTTTTTGCTTGGTGACCTTGGAGATGGAGACTTCTGGCATGTATGGAAGGGATTCTGCACAGGGAAGATTATTGTTTTCTTGACAGCAATCCATGAAAGGTTACCAGCGGTAAGGTGATTTTTCTTTGTCACATGGATCTGTCCTGCACTTGTCCTCTCCAGCTGTGTTTTCTAGTGGCAGGTGTGACCATACTCCAGCTATAACAGTCCCTGTATATTACGGATAGTGGTGCAAATCAGTGCTTGAAATGCTCGAGAGGGTGCTCCCTTTTCCTCATCTGTTGCCTGTCAAAGATAACAAAAATCTGTTAGGCTGGGCTATGAGCTCTCATTCTCCTCAAGACACCAGTAATACAGATTTTGTGAGCTGGGTTTCTTTGGCTAGCAGTACTATCATGTTCATGTCCTGCTGGCCATGGGCGTACATGGGGCAATTGTGAAGTGTGGCCTCTTTTTACTCCAGGCAGTCAGCCAGAGAGAACAAAGTCTCTACTCACTGCCAACACTCCACTGGTGCATGACAGTCCATTTCCTCACTGCCAGATAGAAATGTATTTCAGCAGCATTACCTCTGACAGCAGCGGAGAAATTCTTACCAAATGTAGAGTCTACCCAGGGTCCTATTTTACACCTGCCATATACTGTACTCTGAAGCCTCAAATCTTTAAATGGAGCTAATTACAAACTGACAATACAGAAAACTTTGCAATATTTTGATGTAGATGAGGTTTTTGTTTTTATTTATTTTATTAGCATTTTGTGAAACGTGGTATCCTATATTAATTAATTCTAAAGAATGTGAGGTTATATTTCTTTACATTTTAAGTCTTGACCTCCAAACATCACTTAAATTCAACTGATGCCAGAGAAATCTATAGTAGAAAAAATGCTTTTTACATCACCCTGACAGTTGTGCATAACTAACAAAATTAGACAGTAATTTAGATAGGGCAGTTCTTGAGGTTATATATTAGGTTATTTCACTAACAATCTACACCTACTATAGTTATTATGACTGAAGATTGTTTTTGATTGATATTATTTTTCTTTTTAGGAACTCAATAATGAAAGTCTGGGTTATCAGTCAAGGTGATGTTAGTTATCATAGGCCGAGGCCAAGTGATGGCTCTCTGACACAGTACTGAGAAATTATGATGTAATGTATTATTGTAAAATACATATACCAGATAGGGGTTACACAGTATGCAGATGTTTCAAAAATGGTTCTGAATACTGTGGATTTTGTACCTTTGATTCATAACATAGAGGTACTGCAGTGGTGTGATGAATGTAGAGGTGAACAACATTAGTCTATATGTATAAGATTGAATCAGATTACTGGGATCAATACAGCTGAAATACTTCATTTTGTTGAGCTAGAGAGTAAAGCTTTTTGTCCATCTTAGGCTGTGAGTGTGTTCTGCCACAGAGCTATCTTAAGGGTAGATACAGTGCAGGGTAGATACACATACTTTTTATTTTAATGCACATAATTTAAAACAGCACAAATTACTCTGTTAAACTAATGATCAACATGATAAAGATTCCTGTACTCTTATATTGCTTTATAATAATGACATCAACCCAAAATAAAATTTTTACGTGTTTTTGTAATTCTGTTTCATACATCTTTATTTTTTTAAGACAGTTAAACACAAAAGCTTGTCCACAAATAGATTACCCATACATAATTAATAACTAGGTTAATTTTAATGAAAAGATTTATTAAACAATTTACACCTGGATCAATTACTATTATGTATAATGTTTATTGTTAAAAGTTTCAGGAGTCTGATAGAAATGGCAAGATATTGACTAAGATAATAGAATATTTTCATCACTAACTTCAAAGTAGGGTGCCTGTAAATAAGAGCGCCCTTCTCCTTGCACCATTTATTTCAGGGCATACAGCTCCCAAAATACTCTCTTAAATCTTTTATGAGTTGCAGGGAGGTGTCTGTGTCTGGAGTGTTAACTTGCTTATTTCCCGCAACAACCATGGAGTCTTTAACCTTACAAGTCTCCAGAAGTGGCCTACTTTCTTCCAGCGGCTGACATAGAAGCTTTGACTCTGACAACAGTACAAGCACAAATGACACTCCGTCAACATAAAGTCAGATAAACATTAAAGAGGGAGATAAACAAGTACATACATCAGCACCTCAGTTTAAATTGACTTTGGCATCCTGAAAATAGCACCAGTTTGAAAGTTGCACAAGGCGTTAACAAAAGCCCTGTCCTCATTTATTAACTGCAGGAAAATCTATTCCCATTTTAGACTAGATATAGTGGAAATTTGAGATACTGGATACATCCAGACAGCCTCAAAAATAAATGTTTTTGACAATATTGTGCTTCAGAATAGTGAAGCCAAATCATTCAGTGTATATCAATAATGATTCCACCTTTAAGGGATACCCTTGTAAAGTAAAGTGATGTAAATTAAATGTATTCTATGGAAGCAGATACTCTAATTTGACTTTTAGCTTAAAGAAGATCACATTGAATGAGAGCATGTGTGCATGGCCCACTTACAAAGAATTGTATGAAACTGAAACAGGTCAACAAGCCCAGAAAGGAACCTGACAAGGTAACAGATTTGATGCAGAGATTTCTTGTTACAAATTTTTTGTGTGTTTTTTTTTATGTAAAGCAGCCACGGGCTGTCAACTAAGACATGACATTTAAATTTAATACTAATATTAGATGGTCAGCTGCTATTACATTGCACATAACTGTGTTGCAAAATCCAGAAACAACTATATTTTAAACACATTAAGGGTTTATAAAGATAAATCCATCACAGAGTTTAATAATAAGTTATCCATGAAGGTGAAAGTGCTGTGCTGTCTTTCTTAATGACTACAGTTTTTAATAAGGCTGTCAATAAATCTGGATTATACCGGAGCTTGTTAAAAAGAAATCCTTATCATAAGGAGAACCCAGTGGCAGTGGCATCAATCTTTTGCTACCTTAAGTGACCTGGAAATCTGATCTTACTTATTACACCACCTCCTTGTTGAGGTGTGGTGAAGTGAAAGAATTATCAAAGCTGTCCTCTGCATCATTTCATGAGACAGCATTGATAATTTGAGACTTTCCAAATTAATTAGCACAGTAATAAAGTTTCTTGCTGACCAGCGGGGAATAAGAGCCTAATTAACCTATTTTCTGTATTAATGATCTGTTTTCATCAGACATATTCTAGACCAAGGACTAGTGGAACCCTCACATTTTAAAGTTTGTAAACTTTAACCATTAACAATGGCCAACATGAGTTCATAAACAATTACTTTTATCTTGCCATCCAAGGTATTGGTGCTGGACTCACAGTGGATTAATACAAGCAACTCCTGTGAGCCAGGGGTACCTTTTAAAGGAAACCATTTGCATCATATTAAAGAAATGAATGTGTGAGTGTTGATTCAGAATAACAGTCATTTTAATTTTAGTAAAGCTTAAAAAGCAGTAAGTAATTATAGAGTGCCAAAACTATCCTCTTTAAGTATCGGTCCATCAACTGGTTGATATCTCTACTCATATAGACCACAGCACATGTTCTTCAAACTGCTGCCTGGGAGTTGGTATGTTCCACTAATGTCCTCCAATCGAAATGAGGAGAAGACACTCTGAACATCTGTTTGTTCTGTCATGCCAGTAGGCAGGGGGCCAGTCTTTTTGCTGTGCACCCTTTAATTTACCAGATGTCTACTGTAGGATTAGTATAGTTTTACAAAGAGCAATCATGACGCTCCAGCTGGGTCCCCAGAAAAGCCTTCTTAAGGGAAAGTGACACTAGCAAGTTAGAGAAACATTCATTCTATATTCACATCCATCCATCATGCTGATTTATATTCTGGGAATTCAACATCATGCAACAGTCACGTAGAGGAAACCAAGTCAGTTTAAATTTAATAAGTAAACAATAAAATTATTATTAAACTGTAAAACACTATTTAAAAATAAGATGGGAGACCATATGTCAGTTATGTTATGTATTTATTTTATTGGATCTTTTATTAGCTAATGCAAATGGTATATCCACATTGGAACATACTGTCTCAGTGACTTTGTGTAAGGGAATTTGTCGCTGCAAACAGAAACAGTGTCTTAATCTCTGCATTAATGACTTGCGTTTTCTCTCTTTTAGATAGCAACCAGATGAACAACATGATTCAAGCAACGACTTTGATAACACAGCCTTACCCGACTGTAGGACAGATTACCAGCCCCTATGAGCAGCAGAAGCCTGTCAAGGATCTCAACAAGTATGCCACGCTCAAGGCCGTGGGTAAGGAGTTGTTTACGATGAATCATAATGATGAAAAAGCAGTTGCCATTCATCATTTGATCTGATTAAGGTGGCACATTACATCCTCTATAAATAAAACTAGCATAATTAATCAGGATTTCACTGCTTCATATAAAGAGGAGTGTAGAGGTTTAATAGAGTGAACCGGAAACAACATAATCTGTAATCTAAGTAATCAGGAGGACAAGTTTATAAGGTTATTAGGCAGAAAATGTGACTGAAATGCTTCATGAAATGTTTTATGTGATCTCTGTTCAATTAAATGTGGTTAATTTTGTGTTTCGTCTCAACAGATGATAAACACGTTATTAAAATGTTCTGCTAACTGCAGTTATTAGTGAGCTTCATCGCAATATTCTCACTTTAGTGGCCGTAAAATTATGTAAGACAACGTGGCATTGACAGTTTTTCATTCTTTTATTTCTTATCTACTTCAGATACATCAAGAATCCTGTTTACACAACATGTGTTGTTAGATATGTACGTCAAAGCTGTCCTTTTCTTTAAATAGGAAGCTCGCTGCTTTGAATCTTCATCAAATCTCTGGCTGTGTCAGTTAATCCATAGCGCATCAATGCCAACAGAGAGGGACACTGAAAGTTTATTTATAGAGGCAAGTTTGTTGTTCTTCTCATGTGCTAATTTTGGAAAGTCTCAAGCCAGTGCCTGGACAAACAGCATCTGAAACAGGAAATAATAGCAGATACCAAAATAGTACCACTCAGCAAGATTGGTGCAGAAGGATTTTGAAAGTCTTAAAAAAAAAAAAACCTAACATGTTTATAGTGTCTAAGTAAGTAAATAAAAATACCTTCCTGCAAATCAAAAAATAAAATAAGATGGATACTGTACCACAAAATAATAAACTTACCCTTATGGAAATAATGTGTTTTGCAATTATATTTAAAAAATGATAATAATGATAACATGTATGTTACAGTAGAGTTGCACATATATAGTAAGACACTTCACAGGCACGTTTCATAGCCAAATAAAATCATCACTTGTAATGAATGGATCATCTGTTCATACATACCAAATCATTTTACTACATTATGTGCTATAACTTAAAACCTAAACTCCCATTGTAATATTAAATCCTAAAGAATGTATTTTCAGTGTACATTTTTACATGACTAATAAAGTGTAAAACAAGATTTCAGGCTACAAGCTGTGTTTGACACACAGTCACACATGACCTGGCCATGGAAGGGATGACCGCTATCAGCATGCGTGTAGTAGGTCCAGTCATATAACACAGCTCACTCTCTGTGATTCACAGGAGCAGTTGAAGCTTCGCCACTGCTAATCCAGCGTGTGTCAAAGTCATCAAACAAACTGATCATTAGGAAAAATGAAAATAGAGCAAATCTTAGCTAATGACACTCGAGATAGGAAACAATCAGGAGCAGTCAAAACAGAAACTATACTATACACAGTAACCCATGTGAACCTCTGTGGTCCTAATATACTGAATCTCACAAAAGTGAGTACATCCCTCACATTTTTGTAAATATTTGATCATATATTTTACCACAGCCAATGTATACTCGTACACTCTTGTAAAAGCTGTACACTCACTACTTTACATTGTAACAAAGTATCATTCCTTGAATATTGTCACATGAAAAGATATTTCAAATATTTTCAAAAATGTAAGGGGTGTACTCACTTTTTGTGAGATACTGTATGTGATACTATATGTGTTCTACCAGCACTGATGTGGATTTTACTGAACTACAGTCGCTGCTGATCATCACTGCATCTCTTTTCTGTACCATAAAATGTGATCCAGAGCACAGACACAGCCTGCTGTTGATGAAGAGACCACATGAAAGACTACAGACATTTCATTAAAAAAGCATTAAATTTTCGCAGAAAATCACAAAAGATAACGCCTCTTCCTAACATACAGCGAGCAAGCTCTATGTCCACATAAACTACAAGCGATGTTGCCCATGTTGACTGCTGACTGGAGGGGAAACGGAAACATCAAGGAATTTAGTGTTGATTTTGAATTTACTGAGTCTTTTAATTTGCACACATGTAATTTTACATACATACATATCATCTATCTATCTATCTATCTATCTATCTATCTATCTATCTATCTATCTATCTATCTATCGTGTGAAGCCACCACCATTTAGTAGACACTATTAGCATTCTACTGTGCACCAAGGGGATAATTTCCACTGGGGATGGGGAGAACATGTCATGTCATCACATGTTAATCAGTGGTGCAAGCACTGCTTGGCATGCTTGCCCTGGTTTTTGCCTCTCAAGCTACACACATGCTGCCCTTAACTTGTTGGTGGAGGTTGATAGGGCTGAATCCAATGTTAAATTAATACCTGCAGACATTACCCAGGGCTGAGAGAGTACTTCCACTTCCTCTGCATGTTTACGCACATTTACGGAATTTGTGTTGGCTGATCAGTGTAAATGCTGTATATATTAAGTTCCTACTTTAATGCAGTTTTTACTGTTTGATGCCTGTTGTTCTGAAGTTGGACTAGACTTCTTTATGTTTTAGCAACAAAATTTTACTTTAGGTTTATTTTTAGTGGCCTGTCTAGTTCTGCACTCAGGATGCGATTCAACTGCTATTAAGGGGAAATGACAAAGAACTATCATGTTTATCTGTATTTGTTAGCAGAGAAAGCTAATCACAGCTTCTACAACAACCGGCGGCAAGTGATCGAGATGACCACCAAGGGCAGCCTTCCCATGGAAGCTGTGGATATGGAGCCTGAGCCGAGTAATCCTTATAGCCCACCCAGACAGCTGTCTGCAAAGCAGAATGAACACAAGTACAAAAGCCCCAAGAGCCACAGCTCCCAGACGCTGTCCTACGGCTCCAACACTGCTGCCAGCCCAGGGGTGCTAAGATCCTGGGAAAGCAAGGACACGATGGGACACAGACAGAGCTATGGCCCAAAGAAACTCTGCATCATAGAGAAGGAGCTGCACAACACTCGCTACATGCCTCCACAACCATACTTTGTCACCAACAGCAAGACAGAAGTGACCGTATGAAGGGCTGTCTAAATATCAGTCTTAAAAGGATTCTGCATTAGGAAAGACAGGGACCAAGGGTGGCTGTAAAATATGCAGTTGTACATTTAATGGGCAGCATTTAAGACGCCACCTAAAGGTGAAATATATTGTAACAGGACTCAGACTCAGGAGGGCACAGTGCTGTCATCGATATTTATATAAATCCAACTGCTAAAACAAATAGTTACATTACTCATAACAGTGATGAAATGTGACACAGTACTGTTGTAATTTAAGTATATTAATACTATTTCTATTACATACATATTGTCTAAATGAAAAAAATCCTTGTTTATCTAATCAAGGTTGAGTAGCCTGTGGTTAACGGAGTATTGATGAACTTTACTCGACAATTTATAGACGCGGTTTGAAAATGTTTGGCACAGCTACACCGCTGGGTGTGGGATGTAGTGCTTACCTGAATAATTTTACCAATCCAAATTCTAGATATTGTGTTTATTAATCAATGTATTTGAAATGAAAGATCTAGTAGTTCTCAGTACACAAGTTAATCAGTAAGACCACAGTGACAGTTTGAGGGACGTTTTGAGAGCTCACGGCACATTTTTAGACTTCAAACTAAAAATGAATTAGACCCTAAGCTCTCAACTATCATCAAAATCCAAACATCACTTACATTTTGATTGTCATTCAAAATGTCTAAAAAGCAACTTAAAAACATTAGTGATATGGGGTGGTCACACATAATTTCAATGGCCATGACTACTTATATGTAAGAACTGTATTAATTTAAGAAATAGACTTTGGAGACATAAATGTTGTCCAAAATTATGTTTTCAGGTTTGTTTCGAAAAAGCTGTACATCCATTTTGGACAGATTCATTAGTGAAGTTCACCATTCACTATTTCTAAAATAACGAGGAATCAGTCTGCTAAAGTGTAACTGTTCACCTCAATGACTTGATTAAATACATTAAAAGGTTTATTTTCGTTTTGTAAATGTAGTCTCATTTTGAAGGAAACCTTCCAAATGCATTCATTTCAAGTCACAGCCAACAGACAACCTACTGATATATTTCTATGATTACTAGGAGAAGTAGCTACAGTGTTGAACCAGTGTTGTATTGGTGTAATAGTGCCTCTCATCAGCACCAGCATGTGTGTGATTATCCTAAAATTTAATGTAGATGAAGCCCCGGTATTAGAATGGTGATTGGTTTTATTGTTTGTAATCCATTATGCCCCCAACAAAAGTAATTTTCAGTGTGAAGATGGTGGCTCAGTTCGCATCATAGTTAAAACGTTCATCTTTCAAATATATGATTTAATTCCAAATCTCACATTTATTGAATGCATCTGGTTTGGATAGTCTGAAACCAGTGGTACAGTAGCAGTTGACATTTCCAGTCAATAAAGTTTTGTCAGGATGAATGGAAAAAATGTTGCGTAAAGTTTTTTTTTTGCCTGTCAAATACATTGGTCAACTAAAGACATAAAAGTTTTTCTTTGACTGACCCTAACAACTTACTACATGGCAATATTTACCTGCTGCTGTGGTTGTACCATACCAAGAACTCTTAATAAAATAACTATGGATTCATGCCACACTTGGCAAAATATTTTAATAAACAAGGTTTTGTGGTGCAATTGATCATTTGTTGCACTTATTTTCTTGCCAAGCAATATTAAAAGATGCTCACGCCTGCCTGCAAGTCTTGCTCATGCAGTTGTCTATTTCAAGCAGCTGAGGACAAGGCTGCACTCATAGTTGATACACAAGTGGGAAGTGGGAAATGCTAGTATAAAAAGGTGCATTTATGTTTTCTCAAGTCCCAATTGTAGCTGTTAATATTCTTACAAACTTCCAACCAAACTGTGCACAATTTTCCTAAACATGTATATCTAGTGCACCGAAATGTTCTTAATAATTAATCAACTGTTTCAGCATTTCAACATTATATGAAATCTGCTATTCACACTGTTCAAACTCAACTAATAATTCTGCTGGGATTTTTATTTACAAACAATATTGTATAGTTATTACCATTGAAGGGTCTTGTTATATGACTGCAAAGTGTTTATTTTATTCCCCTCAAAGATACTGAAAGCGTTGTTACTAAGCTGAAGTACAGCATATTTACACATGAAGATCTACTGTTATACTGTCAATTAAAAAAAAACATAATGTGTACAATATCTGTTTGCTTTGTGGCATCTAGTTGTGAGGAATGATCGCAGGTCTAATGCAGTTCACTATGATGGCTATGAATACTGTTATGCATCTTTATGTACAATAACAAGATGCACTGTTAAATATGTTCACAACAACTGTATTTGACAGTTCACCAGTTATCCTGGGAAAATACTGAGCATTTAAATGCTTTCTATACATTGTCTGTGCAGTAAAATATAATCCCCATGTTGCCAGTGTGCTGCAAAAACCTTGACTTTCTAAAATTCCCCTTTCTTGTAGTGAATTATATAAAATTATAGTTAAAACAGTGATTCAGATTCATTGTGGTATTTTTTAAATTGTTTGCAGTCTGGAAAAGCCCAAAGTTTATGAAACATTTGTGGAAAACCTCTATGGCTGCCTTTTACATCATACAAGGTTTCTGCAAGATTGTGCACACCAACAATGTCAAGTTATTGTCATGTATTAGATATACCATCTAAGTGTACCCTACCTTGTACAAAGGAAATAGTCACTGGCAATAAGTAATTGTAGCACAATGTTAGTGGACTATGTTTACCTTTCAGTAGGAATATTAAATGTCAGTAAAGCTACTACGTCTTAGCATTTAGCATTTTCTAATTAGTTTGTTAATCTGACTTACCTCTTTCTTTTTAGCTAAAAAAGAAAACAATCATTTAACTGACGGTAGGGTCTAGTGTGCCAGCAGCAACCAAATTAAAGAAGATGCATATAATTAAAAAAAACAAAGAAACACATTTCTACGGAGGTAAGTTGTCTGTAGCATTGTCTGTGCTTTATGAAACCTTTTTGTTGTTTTTCCTTTTTAAATTCAGATTCTAGCTGGTTCCATTAGCTGCCCACCCAAACACCACAAAGATGGTATCATAACAACATGGAAGAGCACATGAGTGCAGCCAGGGACCTCTTCTGTATAATATACCACAGGAATTTCTGTTTTAGTGTGCTCCAGCTGTAAAAACTGTCATTATACTGTCTACATTAAAATTATTTTAATTATTAAAATTATTAATTATAACTTTGTTCTCTAGACTTTCTTAAAAAGGTACAACTTGCAAGAATAGAGACTACTTTTCTCTGGTCGAATTCCATCCATCCATTGTCAACCGCTTATCCTGCG